>VDCT01000798.1:0-29530 GCA_009763385.1 Coix lacryma-jobi var. lacryma-jobi | reverse complement strand
CTTTCTTCACTCTTCTCTGTCACAGAGGACCAGCTGGAGTCTTTGGGGGATGACGAGTTGGCGATGCTCGCCAACCAGTTCTCGCGGTTCCACAACAACCGCATGAACCGTCGCCGTGGAGGAGGACGCTCAGGATGCTTTGAGTGCGGCGACCCCGACCACTTCATCGCCAACTGTCCCAAGAAGAAGCACACATCTAGGAAGGGCAATCATGGGCACAAGTACGACTCCGGCAAGCGCAAGGAGAAGTACGTCCCCGCGAGGCACAAGCGGAGGGGCGGCTTCGAGAAGGAGTACATCAAGAAGAAGTACTTGGAGAAGGCCCAGGCTGAGTAGCGTGCGTTCTTCGCCACGCTCAGCGACGTCGACGGCTCGGATGACGACTCCGCTTGCTCAAGCGATGACGAGTCCGAGAAGAAGAAGAGGATCGAGGACAAGCTGAACGGTCTCTGCTTCTTCGCCGCCGACGACGGCTTCTGCACCATGGCCCTTGGTGATGAGGTCGACGGCAAGCTGGAGGACACCCCTCGAAACGACGACGACGACGACGACACCTCTCAGGTATCTCTCACCCACGACAAGCTTTCTGCTGAGGTCGAGAAGCTTACTGCCGCCTTGCTTAGTCAAGACAAGTTGCTCAGGCGTGCTGCTAGAGAGCGCAAGGAGTTTAGGCAGAAGTGGGAGGACACGGTGAGGGAGCTTGAGTTTGCTAAGTCCACCGTGGTCGTTGCTGAGGAGGTTGAGTATGAGATGTGCACCAAGCACATGACTGACCTTCTCACCTTGAGAGGTAAGTATGCTGCTTTGGTTGGAGAGGTGGATGAGCTCCGGGCTAGACCCATGCTGTTGGGTGCGTGCAAGACTTGTCCTGTCTTGCAATCTGAGTTGGCAGAGAAGAATGCCAAGATTGTGTCTCTTGAAGAGGCCAACTCAGGTAGCACATGTGTGGCTAGGTGTGTTCTTTGTGAGGGTTTGGAGATGGAGATCGCTAATGTGAAGCATGACAAGATGCAAACCGAGGAGGAAAACACATACCTTCGGACCATCTTGTCATGGGTGTCTAGCGGTGAACCACAGCTCGGGATGATGATCTCCCAATTCAAGCGAGTTGCTGGAGGTCCTGGTGTAGGTTTTGCTCTGGGTGTTGATGTGTTATCTTTTGGGAAGATTGAAGAGTCGAGTGGTCTTAACCCATGTGAGAAGCCCAACTCCACCACTACTCCCAAGCTTACCAAGATTCCACCCAAAGAGCCTCTCAAGCCTAATACCAAGGATGGGGTCTTTGTTGAACCTCCGAGAACTCCACCAAAGAAACAATCATGGGCTCCAAAACCAAACCACCTCAAGAACAAGCTTGACACCATGCCACCCATCCAGGAGGAGCTTATGCCACAGAAGGGCAAAGTGATCCACACCCACTACCGTGAGTACCAACAACCCCCTTTGAGAGCGGTGAGGTACCATTGTGAGCATTGTGGGAGAGATGGACACTTGAGTGAGTTTTGCTTTCGGCGCAAGAGAGAGGCACGCCGTGCTAGGGAGATGAACAATGCGGACATGTACCATCCTTTCCATGATGTACATGTGCTGAATGTTCAGAGGAGAGCTCCAAGGAGAGCGGCTAGGCCTAGAGGTCCAGAACCTCAAGTTCCCAGGCCTAGGCAGCGGAGAGGACGTGCTCGGCGGGAGCCTGCAGTTGTAGGCTATGGACCCCATGGCGGTGGCTTGGTAGTTGAGCGCTTTTCTCCACCGCGTTTTGAGTATCGCGGTGAGCGCTCCTTCCCCAGCGGACCACGTTTTCCTCAGCGTGGTGATCGCTTTCCCCGTAGGCATGCTAGGAATGGTTTTTCTACTAACCATTCTTTTGAGTAGTCGGCCCAACACTGGTATTCCCCTTATTTCACTAACCCCAGTGTTGGACCGTATGCTCACCCTATGTCTTTTTATTGATGTAGGTAAAACGATTGGAGAACGTATGGTTGGTGGATTCCGGTTACACGAGGCACATGATCGGAAATGCCAAGTGGTTCTCCAGTCTTAGTCCGGTCGCCGGGAAGGAGTTTATCACCTTCGGCGACAATAGCAAAGGTAAAGTGTTGTCTCGTGGGTCGGTGCGAGTTAATGAGCACTTTGTGTTGCGCGATGTTGCTCTTGTTTTTAACTTGCATTTTAACCTTCTTTCTGTTTCGCAACTCTTTGATGACGACTATGAGATTCGTTTTAAGCCAAATCTCAGT
This sequence comes from Coix lacryma-jobi var. lacryma-jobi, assembly GCA_009763385.1. Taxonomy (NCBI): domain Eukaryota; kingdom Viridiplantae; phylum Streptophyta; class Magnoliopsida; order Poales; family Poaceae; genus Coix; species Coix lacryma-jobi. The sequence continues at coordinate 27,293 of VDCT01000798.1, read as the reverse complement.
CGTATTTTGGACCCTCAGGGCAATCTTGTTTGTGTGATTTCGCCCTTTGGGAAAGTCTTTCGTGCGGATTTCTCGGAGTCTTTTGGCATTTCCCGTTGTCTTGTGGCTGGACCGTCCTCCTCTGATCTTTGGAAGTGGCATAGGAGACTTGGACATTTGAGCTTCGACTTGCTTGCAAGACTTAGTTCACTTGGCCTAATCCGAGGGTTGCCCAAGTTATCCATGGAGAAGGATCTTGTTTGCCATTCTTGTAGACATGGGAAGATGGTTGCCGCTCCCCACCATCCAGTGACTCAGGTCAAGACCAAGCGCCCTGGAGAGCTTTTGCACATGGACCTCTTTGGTCCGGCTCGGGTGAGCTCGGTTGGGGGGAAGTGGTATGTGCTTGTTGTTGTTGACGACTTTTCGAGATATTCGTTGGTCTTCTTTTTAGATGAGAAGACCGAGACTTTCTCCTTTGCTCGCAATCTGATTTTACGTCTTCAGAACGAGTTCCCTTTGAACTCGATGCGAGCTATTAGGAGTGATAATGGTTCTGAATTCAAGAATTCGGATTTTGAGAAGTTTTGTAACTCTTTGGGTTTAGAGCATCAGTTTTCTTCCCCCTACACACCGCCCCAAAATGGTGTTGTAGAGAGGAAGAATCGGACCCTTTTAGAGATGGCCAGGACGATGGTCAATGAGCATAAGACTCCTAGGCGATATTGGGCCGAAGCTATGAGCACTGCATGCTACATTTCAAATCGCATTTTTCTCCGAGCTTTCTTGAAAAAGACATCTTATGAGTTGCGTTTTGGAAAACTACCCAAAGTGAGTTATTTTCGAGTTTTTGGTTGCCATTGTTTTATACTCAAAAAGGGCAACTTGGACAAGTTTGAATCTCGTTCTTCTGACGGTGTGTTTTTGGGTTATGGCACTCATACTCGAGCTTATCGTGTACTTAACCTTGACACTAACCCAGTCATGGAGACATCAGATGTCACCTTCGATGAGACCATGGTTTGTCCTTCTTCTTGTTTTGAGCGTGCAGGTGATCATGAGGTTGGTGAACCTCTTTTTGATGACGAGGACGAGGGTGCTGAAGGTATGGATGATCCAGCACCCCCTCCACCTGTTTTGCCGCAAGGAGTGGCTTCTACGACGACTCACGGCCCCGACACGTCTTATTCTTGGGGGCCGTGGGATCCGCCACCCCGAGCGATACCTTTTGTACCCGGGGAGGCACTAGCTGCTGTTGAGGGGGAGATCACATCTGCACGGGAGGCGCCACGACACATCCAGCGCCAACACCCCCCCTCAGCAGATGATTGGCAACATTGACGAACGGGTCACTCGGTCCAGGTCTCAAATCTCTCACTTTGCTCATTCTGCTTTTGTTGCTGATTTTGAGCCCCGAGATGTTGGACACGCCTTGACGGATCCGGATTGGGTCAATGCCATGCATGAGGAGTTAGAGAACTTTGAGCAAAATCGGGTTTGGGTTTTAGTTCCACCTCTTCCAGACAGTAAGCCTATTGGGACAAAATGGGTTTTCAAAAACAAGCAAGGAGAGGATGGCCACGTTGTTAGAAACAAGGCCAGGCTTGTAGCAAAGGGCTATAGTCAGAAGAAGGGGATAGACTATGAGGAGACTTTTGCTCCTGTAGCTCGTTTGGAGGCTATTAGGATACTCTTGGCTTTTGCAACATCCAAAGGTTTCAAACTTTTTCAAATGGATGTCAAGAGTGCCTTCTTAAACGGCTACATAGAAGAAGAGGTTTATGTTGAACAACCCCCTGGTTTTGAAAATCCCAAGTATCCAAACCATGTTTTCAAACTCTCCAAAACTTTATATGGTTTGAAACAAGCCCTTAGAGCCTGGTATGATAGGTTGAAAACCTTTTTGCTTGCTAAGGGTTTTAAAATGGGATGTGTGGATAAAACGCTCTTTCTCCTCAAGCAAGGCAATGACACTCTCTTGGTCCAGATTTACGTGGATGATATCATTTTCGGTGGTTCTTCTCACGCTTTGGTTGCCAAGTTTGCAGACACTATGAGCAGGGAGTTCGAGATGAGTATGATGGGCGAGCTGACTTTCTTTCTCGGATTGCAAATTAAGCAATCCCGAGAAGGGACGTTTGTGCACCAGGGCAAGTATACCAAGGACGTGCTAAAGAGGTTCGATATGGGTGAGGCCAAGCCACTTCCAACACCCATGTCAACCACGACGACCCTGGATGCAGACAAAGATGGAGAAGCTGTGAGCCAGAAGGAGTACCAAAGCATGATCGGGTCGCTGCTCTACCTGACGGCGACACGCTCGGACATCCAGTTCGCGGTGTGTCTGTGTGCGCGCTTTCAGGCGTCGCCGCGCACTTCTCACCGTCAGGCAGTCAAGCGCATTTTCAGGTACCTTCGTTTCACACTTGAGTTCGGGATTTGGTATTCAGCTTCCTCCACCCTCTCCCTTTGCGGTTATTCCGATGCCAATTTTGCATTGAGCGCAAGTCCACTTCTGGGACTTGCCAATTTATTGGTTCTTCTCTTGTATCGTGGTCTTCTCGCAAGCAGTCTAGTGTCGCCCAGTCTACCACGGAGGCTGAGTATGTTGCTGCGGCTAGCTGCTGTTCCCAGTTGCTTTGGATGATGGCCACTTTGCGTGTTTTTGGTCTGAGCTTTTCTCGTGTTCCTTTGCTTTGTGACAGCACGAGTGCGATTAGCGTTGCTAAGAACCCCGTGTTTCACTCGAAGACCAAACACATTGATGTGCGCTTTCACTTTTTGCGAGACCACTATGAGAAGGGTGATATCGACCTTCGCCATGTCGATACTCATCATCAGTTGGCTGATATTTTCACCAAGCCTTTGGACGAATCAACCTTTAATCGGTTGAGAGGTGAGCTTGGTGTGTGTTTCCCCTTTTAGATGGGGGAAACATTTTGCTTCTTTGTATCATAAACTGACTTTTCGTTTATCTTTGTTTCTTCAATTGGTATCTTCTTGCATCTTTTCTGCATTTCATTTTACATACGCTTCTACATTCTGAGCTTCATGGATATAATCGTTAGAATGTAATTATGCTCTGTGTAGTGTATGCTCCGATGCTTTATGTTGATGCTTGTAGCTTATGCTCCTTCTGATCACTAATACATGTTATGAGTTGAGCTAATTTTCAATGGTGGACCTGCTTAACAAACTTAAAACTTGAAAATGTTCACCATCGAGATGTGCAACTAGCCTGTGTAGAATATGTTGAAATCACACTCGTGCTTTTCATATATGCTAGGTTGCTATGTCTCTAGTTCTGAGTCTATCACTTGCTTGGTCTGTTCATATACTGTCTCTAATTTGAACCAAGTTAAGTGAATCAGAAAGATCGAGATGGGATTGCTTGCCTACACATCAAAGTTTTGATACTGTTTCTCATTGCACTTTGAGTTAAACTTGAGCTGTGTAGTGTATGACCGAAACTGTTGCTTTAAGCTTCTGATTGCTTCTGCATAGGCTTCGCACAATTGAAAAGTTAGGCAAGACAAGCTTTCAACCTCTCGCACTCACATGCTGAAATTTAAACTTGTGTACTTTAACCGCTGCAACTCCGATAAAATTTTGGATACACAAGTCTATGTTTCATTCTATAGCATGATGATTGAACTTTGCTAGGGGTAGTTCACCTTGTATACATGTTTAGCACTTGTTTGACTTCCTGTCTATACTTGTCTAGTGCTATTTTGATGGTGACTCCTTTTTCGCTAAAATTGCTCACTTTGCTCATATGTTCAAATTTCATATTTGGTGATCAGTTTGAGCCTTTGCTAGCATGTGTGCTTCAGTTGCGTCTTTGGACTTATACTGTGTAGAGCATCTTTGCATTCTCTTGACTATATTCCTGAAGCTGCTAACTTACATCGTGACTCATATGCATTTTGGAAGGGGGAGCACTTCTCTTGTTGGCACTTTTGACGGTGCATTTTCTGAGGGGGAGAAAATTGCTTTCGGTTCCTTTTGCTTGATGGTGCATTTTCAACTAAGGGGGAGAAAATTTGGACAAATCATGCCTCCCATGTTTCACTACGAGGAGAGGAATCGGTTGTGTGCACCATGCAAGGGGGAGTTTGCTTGTGCTGAATCTTTGAAATTTCCAATTGGTTCAGAGCGCTTTGCTAGTTGTGTTGAGCCTTTGCCTCTTTCTTGAGGGACTAGTAGTCGCATCTTTGTTTCAGTTGGGTTCAGTTGATATCGAGCTTTTCAGTCGATGTTGAGCTTTCTTGCTAGTTGTGTTGAGCCTCTGTGCCTCTATTTTGAGGGACTAGCATTTTGCTTCGATTTTTCATTTGGTATTTGCTAGCGGTGTTGAGCCTGTTCTACCTCTTCTTGAGGGCTAGCTTTGCTTTGCTTGGTTGCGTCGAGCCGTTGCCCATGTCTTTGGGAACCAAGTTGTTTCGCTCTTTCCACTTGACCTTCTTCGGCTTTGCTATGCTTTTGGGTCATTTGGTCGAGTTCTCTCTCTTCTTCTTCCTCCATCTATTTCTATTATGATTTGTGTGAGTAGTTGACAATGCACTCATCAAGGGGGAGATTGCGGATACATGGGTGTATGCCGAGTCTCTGAGTGATGAGTGATTGTCAACAGGGATGATGGGCATGTTCTTTGGCTTGTGTTGTGCAGGTGTTGAGCACGGAGACAGTGATCGAAGGCAAGGTGAAGGTCAAGTAGAGACGTGCCGTGCCGACGGACCGAGAGCGGTGAAGGGCGGACGTGAGGCTTGGACTGAGGGACCGGTGGCCTGAGGATCAGCTGTGGTGGCTGGCAGCCTGGGACAGCGACGAGCGAAGACTTGCGGGCACGGTGTTGCCTGGGTCGTGGACTTGGGGACACGTGTCGGTGGACGGGGTGCACGAGCGGTGCATCCCCTCTACAGCTTCGGTTTGGTGGTAGAGCCAGAGAAAAACCATCGAGTGGACGGTTTCCAGGTTTGGGCCTCAAAACCTGGGCGCGGATGGTTTCCGAGTTTGGCCACAAAACTCGGGCTGAGGACGGTTTCCAGGTTTGGCCCTCAAAACCTGGGTGCTACGGGTTTGCTGAGTTTGGGCCACAAAACTCAGGCTACGGTGGGCTGGTTTCCCGGTTTGGGCCTCAAAACCGGGGGCTGATCATGAAGGCCTGGTTTCCCGGTTTCGGCCACAAAACCGAGGGCGGAGTCCGCGAAGAGGACGCAGAGCGGTGGCGGCACGTGGCGGCAATCGAGAGGTTGCGTCGAGGCAACTCTACGAATTGTGCGGGCGTGGCCGTCGGATCCACCTACCATAGAGTTGGTCCAGAATAACCTTAGGGTTTAGCTGGTTCGCTCTGTAAGTAGTTAGGGGTAGAGTGGGAATTAGGAATAGTTAGAATTAGGATAAGTAGGGGGAGACACCCACCTCCCCATTCATCTCAGTCATTTGCTCTTTTGCTTCTAGGGTTTCCTGCTCTCCCACTCCCCTGCTGTAGCGAACTGAGATCCACAGAGAAGAGAACAATACCTCTGTGCCCGTGAGATTTTGAGGAAGTGAGACCATAATCTCACTGTTGTAGCGTGTGGTAGCCACACGGTTGCAAATTCGTGGTTGTGATTCGCGTTTTGTTCGTGTTCTTCGCAGAATCCTCTTTCTCCACGTTTTTTCCCGTTGATCGATCTCTCTACTTGGTGCGTCGTTAGCAAATCTGTTTGAACCAAGTTGTTCTAGATCATGAGGCACTTCTTTCCACCGAAGGAATTCACCTTTAACCTCACGAGCTAGTAGATCAGTTGATTTTTGTTTCGGGTCAAGTTTTTCTCCCTTCCCGCGAATTTCTTTGATTCATCGATTTGGAGATAGGTTCGAGCCATGATCTCTTAGAGATAGCTCAGTATCCAACTTGTGACTCCTCTCACCAAGTTTGATCCCTAGAGGATTCGTTTTGGGTGAGATCTAGTCGAATCGGTGGACAAACAGTGAAGTCACGGCATGACCGGACGCTAGGGTCGGGATGACCGGACGCTAGGCCAGAGTACGGTCGTTGAAAGTTCGATCTGCATGGGGTTCTGTTTACCTGACCGGACGCTCAGTTTGAGAACTGACCGGACGCACAGGTAGCACTGTTGACCGTGGCTACGCTGTGACCGGACGCACAGTTCACTCGACCGGACGCTCCCCAGTGCAGAGTCCGGTCACGAACAGTAAGGGTCCAGAACGAGTTTTGCGGGACCGGACGCGTCCGATCCTGATTGACCGGACGCACCAGTTAGTCCGGTCGGTGCTGCTTTGCACGATTTCATCCGGGATTCGTCCGTTCGTTGACGGTTTTGGTTTCCGTCTTTTGCGTTTGATTTCTAGGGTTGTACAGTGTCCCGCTGTGCTTCTTGGAAGCATCCACCCTACATCTAGGGTCGTGGACACTTGCAAGCTCTAGGTTTGCTCTTGGGGTTGATTCTCGGGACAGTGGTGACAAGTTTCCGAAAGGAAAATTTGAAGCTCCCATTCACCCCCCCTCTGGTCGCTTTCTGGTAGCACTCTCGGTCCTTCAGAAACAAGGCGAGAGAAGGGTCTCCATCTAACCCTAAGCTACCACAGAGGTAGAGGAGGTGAGAACGAGGCTTGGTTGGGGATGGTTTGGCCGGAGATAGCCGGACCACGTGATGGTCATGGCGGCGGCCATGGCAAGAACCCGAGGATGGTGCTCGGCGTTCCACCGGCTAGAGAGGAGGAGAGGGGAAACCAACCCATGCTGGTGAAAGAGGAGGTTAGGGCGGAGGTGTTGACGGAAGGAATCGAGCGGGGGTGCGGTGAGCAGCGAGCAATCGCTCGCCGGAGTTCGGCGGGCGGCGCCGGCGCTGTGAACTGGAGAAGATGGAGTGGATGGAGGAGACGAGCGCGCGAGTGAGAGAGTGAACTCCTGGCCGCAAGCGCAAAACAGAGAAGAGGCAAAAGAGATGGAGGGCTCGGTGCATTGCACCTGGCCACTTCCCATCGGGGACGGGCTCCGATCTGCGTGGCGGCGTCAGGCATCGGCGGCCACGCGACGAGCAGGCAGAGGGCAACGGGGCCACGTGGCGACCTTGGCGCAAACCACGGGCGACGAAGATGGTGGTTTGGTCGACTGGCGAAGCGGTCTCGTGGCGGCAGGGCGGTTTCTGCCGGCTTACGGGCGACAGCGCACGCGGGGGAGGAAGAAGGAGGCCGACAGGTGGGTCCCGCTAGGGTTTAAACTAATGAGGTTTTTGCCTAATTCTTTGCTGCTCCATAACTCCCAAACTAAGTCGAATTAGGTAAAGGTCCTAAAAGCAAAGTTGCTTAGAATTTTGCAAGGAACAAATCATCTTTAAGGCTCAAGTCCAAATTCTGCTTAGAAAAAGAATTTTACTCCTAACTCAATTTTCTAATGCACTAAATAACATTGTAAAGACTTTTTCTAAGAAAGGGCTTTTAAGCAAAGTTGTTTCTTTCCTCAAGATCTACAACTTTGGTTTAAGGCACTTGGTCAGAAACAGAAGGCAAAACATAACTATACTAGATGCTAAACAAGAACTTAAATAATAAAACACACAAATGCACATGAAATGATGAGATGCTATGCTCATGCTATGTCAAGTTATGCATTTTAGGGTTGCTTAACACCTAGGGTGTTACCGCCTACATGATCCTTGGTGTCTCATTGTTTCTGGTTTATGACGGGTAAGTCTAGCTGAACTAGTACGATCTTGGCTGAATGTTGAAATGATTTGAAATCCTTCGAGATTTCTGGACTACCGGGTTTGTACGAGCTTAAGTACTTGATGATTTTTGCGATAAGCGAAGGTCTCGGTACTTAATCTGGTGCAAATTGGTCGGTTAATTTGCCCACTTGAGCCCATATAAACCCGGTAGTCCGTGAAATCTCGAAGGATTTCAAACTTTTCCAACATCAACAACATAGGATCATAATCATTCAGCGTCAACCATCACATGACAGAAACTTACATAAGTTCATCGGAGTAGCAAACTTAGTTATTACAAACCGAGTTACAAATTTAATTAGCAGAAGTTCAACCTTAAAACATAGTTTTGAAATCACACACAAAGTCTGATAAAGTGCCATTCAGTCGTCATCCTTGACAAAGCAAAAGGTACGAGTAGAACTGGTCATTGCCCTTGACCTAGTTATCTCCCAGAGCTAGGCAGAGACAGTTGATGCAATAACCATAAAAGACCTGACCATCTGCAACAACAAGGCAAACAAAGCCCTGAGTACGAGAAGGTACTCAGCTAGACTTACCCGACTTAAACTAAAATAAGTGACACCAAGGAGTATGCAAGGCTAGAGTATAGTGGAGCTGGTATGAGGCCACATTTTTGCGTAAAAGCACACGTAATTACATAACTGGTTCTCCTGCTTACTAGCTGCAAATTAAATATTAGTTAACCTATTTAGCTAGGTTCACTCCTGCACTATAACAATCATAGTAGTGATCCAACAATCACCATAAGCAACAAACAGACTGAGTAACCATTGCCAAAAGTATAATGATAACTCTCACATGTTCCACAATTTCAGTATCAAGGTCGATCAGAGTTCAAGTCAAGTGCTCACTATCCAGGAGCGATGGCGATTATAATCGATTCCTAACCAGCTGGTGATTTATTTCCCACACAAACCACACTCACCCGTCAGTGAGCTACAGATAACCACAACACCGTTCCAGGAAGCCGCGGATTCGACTGCCACCAACTTACCCAGGGGCAAGCCCGACTGCCAAGGAGTTGGACTTAACCACCATCACCCGGGTCTTACTTTTCGTGCCCCCGCGTCCCAATACCCCCTTCGTGGCTTCGGCAGATGCGTGGGGTTCGAAAGACCGACCTGGAACAATGAGCGGCTTCGCGGTCGGAACGAGTTATCCTTCCAGCTAAATGTGGGACATGCGTTCAACATGACAAGAATGCCATCTTAGCAAGATACTGATTCCCATAAAACACGGCTAGAGATACTGTAGCACAACACTACAGGAATCTGCCGATCTCCATTTTCCACAACACTCAGTTATTTCACTTACTGGCATTATCCTGTTACTGGTCGAGTAACCACCTATTACTCGCGGGTAACATGAAAGTCGCCCGACTTCTACCGGTCTAAGCAAGACTAAGCATAGACTCGAACCTATATCTAATTAGGTAACAAGGATGATATATCGATGATAGCAAGGTAAGGAATATAATGCATCAATAGTATCAAACAACTCCTAAACTTAATGCAACAAGCATAACCATTAGAGATTTAATTGCAAATCATAGGTAGTTAGGAATGCTCCGGGGCTTGCCTTTCTCAAACGTGCTGGGCAAATAGTTCAGGCACTCCGGGAGCTCCTCTTCAGGTTCTTCCCCGCCAGCTCCTTGCTCCTGCTCCTGGGGCTGCTGCTCCTAGATTTCCTCCGCGGCGGTTGGCTCCTCTATCGAACCTGTCATGATGCATATGCGCAAATGAACGAGTGCCAACAGTGCATAGGAGAGATGCATCTTAATTGAATTTGACCGAATATGTGCATATCTCTTCTCCGGTAGAGTATAACACCCTACTTAGAGAGTAGCTATACTCTTCATAGCAAGTGCAGCTAATATGATTGCACTGAAAAGACCATTTCACCCCTGCTGGTTCCACATAAAAGAGATGCACAAGCTTAAGTTAATTAAACAAATTAACCCATTAAAACAAGCCTATACCAACAACTCATAGCTAACATTTTTAGAAAAACCTACAAAAATTAATGTAGGTTCACATCTAAGAATAAAGCATGGTGTACAAATTTCATGTCATTTGGACTTAAGTATTATTCTGTATGAAAAAGACAAATAACAGAGTGAAAGGGCACTTTGAACTACACATCATTTTGAAATGTGTCAAATAGAAGATTTCAAATTTTTATTCAGAACTTTTTAGCACAAGAGAAGTCTATAAAATTTATCAGACTCATATCCCATATATTCTAATTACTAAAAATCATACAAGAAAACAGCATATAATCAATTTAAATGCTAACTTCAGATTTTGCCACAGTCAAAAATCATTTATCATTTTTTTGTGATTCTACATCACTTAACAAATCTAACAAAACAAGAATCACATTTTTCTGAGCAAGATACAATTTATTATGCATTTAACAAGATATCAGCCTAAACATAATTTAATTATTACTGCACATAAAATTATCACAAACTGGGCATATTATATTTTTCATGCATAGAACTCATCAAAACAGACTTAACAAAATTTGTTTCACATTTACTGGATCACCAGAACTCGAATTATGAATTAAACAAGCATTATTAATATTTCTGCAAAACACTTAATCAAAAACCTCAAACCCTAACTGCTACACGCACACAGCGCTGCTGCACCCAATCGACTAACGACTGGGACCCATGGTCAAACTGACCCCACTCGTCATACTCCCGAAGCAGAGGAGGTCGTTGACCTCGCCGACGACGGCTCCTCCGGCGAAACCATCTCCACCACTCGACTCCTCTCGTCTTTCTGCACTGATGGGTACCCCTCTCAAGCCTAGCGACGCGGCGGATCAAGCTCAACGTCGGCAATGGCGGCCACGGCGGCGCGGACTCACCACGCCGGGCACCTCCGGCCATGTCGCGGCTAACCAACACCCGGTTCCTACTCCACAGACCTCCATGGACCTAGCGCAAAGCTTGGATGCTAGAATTTCCACCCCGAACACCCGGAACCACGGCCATTGCGGATACATGGGTGTATGCCGAGTCTCTGAGTGATGAGTGATTGTCAACGGGTTTGATCGCAGGGTCTTTGGCTTGTGTTGTGCAGGTGCCGAGCACGGAGACAGTGATCGAGGGCAAGGTGAAGGTCAAGTTGAGACGGGTCGTGCCGACGGACCGGGTGCGGTGAAGGATGGGCGTGCCGTGCGTCGGACGTGCCATGCCGATGAACCGAGCGGTGAAGGGCGGACGTGAGGCTTGGACTGAGGGACCAGAGTGCCTGAGGATCAGCTGTGGTGGCTGGCAGCCTGGGACAGCGACAAGTGAAGACTTGCGGGGCACGGTGTTGCTCGGGTCGAGGACCTGGGGACACGTGTCGGTGGACGGGGTGCACGGGCGGTGCATCCCCTCTACAGCTTCGGTTTGGTGGTAGAGCCAGGGAAAAACCATCAGATGGACGGTTTCCAGGTTTGGGCCTCAAAACCTGGGCGTGGACGGTTTCCGAGTTTGGCCACAAAACTCGGGCTGAGGGTTTCCGAGTTTGGCCACAAAACTCGGGCTGAGGACGGTTTCCAGGTTTGGGCCTCAAAACCTGGGCTCTGAGGGTTTGCTGAGTTTGGCCTCAAAACTCAGATGCTGGTGGGCTGGTTTCCCGGTTTGGGCCTCAAAACCGGGGGATAGCTGGAAAAGGCTGGTTTCCCGGTTTGGGCCACAAAACCGGGGGTGCAGAGCGAGGGCGGCACGTGGCGGCAATCGGAAGGTTGCGTGGAGGCAACGCGGACGAGTTGTGCGGGCGTGGCCGTCGGATACACCTACCACCGAGTTGGTCCAGAATAACCCTAGGGTTTAGCTGGTTCGCTCTGTAATTAGATTAGAGAGGGGTAGAGTAGGAATTGTACTTAGACTAGAATTAGGATAAGTAGTCGGGGAGACACCCTCCTCCCCTTATCTCAGTTAGTCATCTCAGTCATTTGCTCTTTCGCCTTAGGCTTTCCTGCTCTCCCCATCCCTTGCTGTAGCTAGCTGAAATCCGCAGAGAGACTTGCCTCTGTGTACTGTTGATTGTGAGGAAGTGAGGCCGTATCCTCACCTTTGCAGTGCAGATCGATGACTTGATTCGCGTTTGGATTCGTGTTCTTCGCGTTCTTCGTTTCTTCGCGATTTTCCCGTCACTCGATCTCCCTCTCCGGTGCGTCTTTGCGAAATCCGTTTGAACCAATTTGTTCGTATCATTGAGGAGGTCATTTCGACCAAAGGAATTCATCTAACTCCTCATGATCGAATAGATCGGGACGATTTCGTTTTCGTGGTGCTTTTTCCGTTCATCCACATTCCCTTTTGATTTCCCGGTGATTTGGTTGATTTGAGCGGATGATTTCTTGGGGATAGTCTCCTAACTACCCCGTGATCATCTTCTCCAAGTTTGGGAACTTGGGATTTTGAGTTGGATCGGATTTGGAGAGATTTGGAGAGAAGGCGATCAAAATCGCCCTCTCTGCAAGGTCACGGACAGTCCGCGGTTTGACCGGCGGACAGTCCGGGCGTCGGGGGAGCAGCCTGTTCAGTGGCTGAGTTCCTCGGTCGGGTTACTGTTCATTGACCGGCGGACAGTCCGCCGTTGTGATTGGCGGACAGTCCGGGACTCGTCCAGCAAGGGTTCAGCAACCTTGCTGTTTTGGTGTTTCTGCCGGCGGACAGTCCGGGACTTCTTGGCGGACAGTCCGCTCCTACCGCGGACAGTCCGGGACCCCAGGGCCGGACAGTCCGGGAATTGCCTGAGTCTTCCAATTTAGTGCGTTTGCTCTCCCGGCTTGTTCGCTTGGTTTCCGGACTTCTCGTTTGGCCCTGTAGTTGACCAAGGAACCTCTCTAGGTATCTTTGCTACGTGTTAGCATAGGTATTTAGGAGTTTCTCGACGTAGTCGTCTATCTACGTCCGGGACTTGGTTTTTGGGGTTGTGTTCGAGCCGGAACTTTTGGAGTTTGGTTTGCTTCTTCTTGGTGGTGCTCCGCTGTGATCTTAGGGATCATCCACCCTCTTCCAAGGGTCGTAAGCATCACGGTTTCGGTCACCGTTTCTCGGGGTTGATTTTGGGACATTTGGCCAAAGTTTCTGAGAAGAATTTAGGCTCCCATTCACCCCCCCTCTGGTCGCCTTGCTTTAGCATTTTCGGTCCTTCAATTGGTATCAGAGCGGGTTAAGGATATGCAGTAAGGTTCCAGAACAGGTCATTTTGCATCGGACGCGTCCGGTGCTTGTAATCGGACGGTGGCCAGGGTTCGATGTTGTTTCGGGGGCATCGGACGCGCTGATCAGGAGCATCGGACGCGTGTGTTCTTGACACGGCGCTCAGACGCCAGTGTCAAGAGTCAGTATTTTTGAAGGAGCATCGGACGCTCACCATCGGACCGTCCGTTGCCATCGGACGTGTCCGGAGGTTGAGCATCAGACGCTTGGGTTTCACTGTAGCCAGCGTCCGATGCCTGCCAGTAAGGTTCCAGAGAGGGTCTTTTCGCATCGACGCGTCCGGTGCTTGGTCATCGGACGCAGGCCAGCGTCCGTTGCAGGGTCTTCTGCACTTTTAGCCGCAGTTTGTTCCTGCGATCTAGGATTTGATTTTGGGTTTTTGCGTTGGGTTTCTAGAGTCGTACAGTGTCCCGCTGTTGCGGATACAGGTGTATGCCGAGTCTCTGAGTGATGAGTGATTGTCAACGGGTTTGATCGCATGTTCTTTGGCTTGTGCTGTGCAGGTGTCGAGCACGGAGACAGTGATCGAAGGCAAGGTGAAGGTCAAGTAGAGACGTGCCGTGCCGACTGACCGGGAGCAGTGAAGGGCGGATGTGAGGCTTGGACTAAGGGACCGGTGGCCTGAGGATCAGCTGTGGTGGCTGGCAGCCTGAGACAGCGACGAGCGAAGACTTGCGGGGCATGGTGTTGCTCGGGTCGAGGACCTGGGGACACGTGTCGGTGGACGGGGTGCACGGGCGGTGCATCCCCTCTACAGCTCCGGTTTGGTGGTTGAGCCACAGAAAAAACCACCGGGTGGACGGTTTCCAGGTTTGGGCCACAAAAACCTGGGTGCTACGGGTTTGCCGAGTTTGTGGCCAGAAACTCGGGCTGAGGACGGTTTCCAGGTTTGGGCCTCAAACCTGGGCGCTGGCGGGTTCCCTGGTTTCGGCCGTCAAAACCAGGGGAGGACTTGGAAGGCGGGTTCCTTCCCGGTTTGGGCCTCAAATCCGGGGGTTGGCGTAAAAGCCTGGTTTCCTCCCGGTTTTGGCCACAAACCGGGGGGCAGAGCGAGGGCGGCACGTGGCGGCAATCGGGAGGTTGCGTCCGAGGCAACGACGACGAGTTCTGCAGGGCGTGACCGTCGGATCACCACCTCACCATGAGTTGGTCCAGAATAACCCTAGGGTTTAGCTGGTTCGCTCTTGTAATTAGTTTAGGGGGTAGAGTGGGAATTAGGAATAAGTTAGAATTAGGATAAGTAGGGGGAGACACCCACCTCCCCATTCATCTCCGTTAGTCATCTCTCATTTGCTCTTTGCTTCTAGGGTTTCCTGCTCTCCCCCATTCCCTGCTGTAGCTAGCTGAGATCCGCAGAGAACCATCCCTCTATGTACTAGAGTTTTTGAGGAAGTGAGGCCGTAACCTCACCATTGTAGCGTGTGGTAGCCACACGGTTGCAATTTGGTGCCTGTGATTCGCGTTTTGGTTGTGTTCTTCGCAGAATCCGTTTTTCACCTCGTTTTTCTCCCGTTGTTCGATCTCTTTGCTCGGTTCATCCTTTGCAAATCCGTTTGAACCAAGTTGTTCTAGGTCGTGAGGCACTTCTTTCCACTGATGGAATCATCTCAAACCTCACGGTCTAGGGGATCGGTCGATTTGATTTCGGGACAAGTTTTTCTCCTTTCCTCTGAAATTTTTCGATTCACCGATTTGGAGATAGGTTCGAGCCATGATCTCTTAGAGATAGCTCACTATCCTCCTTGTGACTCTTCTCACCAAGTTTTGATCCCCAGCGGATTCGTTTTCGGTGAGATTGAGTGAAATCGGTAGACGAACAGTGCAGTCGCGGGGTGGACCGCACGCTAGTGTGGGGCTGACCGGACGCTAGGTCACAGAGTCTGGTCGTTGATCTTTCATCTGATCTGTTTCCCGTTTTGACCGGACGCTCGGAGCTGTGCATGATCGGACGCACTGGAGACACTGTTCATTGTCTTCCCTGTGCTTGATCGGACGCTCCAACGTTTTGACCGGACGTTCGTTTCACTGTGAGTCCGATCGTTTCCAGTAAGGATCCAGAGAGGAATTTTTGAGACCGGACGCGTCCGGTGCTCAGTGACCGAACGCTAGCCAGAGTCCAGTCAAGTGAGTTTCTGCGCAGTTTCATCCGCGGTTTGCTTGTTCGTTGTCGGTTTTGATTTCTGGTGTTTGCGTTGGGTTTCTAGAGTCATGAAGTGTCTCGCTGTGCTTCGTGGACGCATCCACCCTATCTCTAAGGGTCGTGGACACTTACGAGCTCTAGGGTTTACTTTGGGGTTGATTTTCGGGACAGTGGCGACAAGTTTCCGAAAGGAATTTTGAAGCTCCCATTCACCCCCCCCTCTGGTCGCTTTCGGGTTTGCATTTCTCGGTCCTTCAATTGGTATCGGAGCGGGTTAAGGATCTTCCACCTTAGCCGGTTCTAGAACCACCGAAGGCGACATGGATCGCGGCGTGGGCAAACCGCTGTTCTTTGATGGGACGAACTATGCGTATTGGAAGATACGAATGTCGGCCTATCTCCAGAGCATGGGCTCTTCTGTTTGGGAGATTTGCAACAAGGCCGATTACGTTTGTTCTGGCTGCTCGTGTCTCTCAGCTTCAGATCGATGAGCACGAGGCCAATAGCCGGGCACGTAACGCCTTGTTCTCCTGTTTGAGCATGTCCGAGTTTGATCGCGTTTCTCACCTCCCCACGGCTCATGAGATTTGGGCGACCCTCATGCGCTTCCATGAGGGTACCACTCAAGTCAAATCCAGTCTCTACGAGTCGCACAAGCGGGAGTATGAGAACTTTCGACATATGCCTAGCGAGAGCATAGAGAGTTTATTCGCTCGCTTTCTGGTTATTGTCAACAAGATGAGAGCGAACAAGGAGCTATTACCTTTCGACGATCATGAGAGAGCTTTAAAGCTTTTGCATACTCTTGATCGGTCGTTGTGGGACTCAAAGGTCCAGGCGATCATCGAATCGTCTAACTATGAGACCCTCACTTGCGACAAGCTCTTTAGTAAGCTCAAGTCTAGTGAGATTGACGCCATGTCGAGGGCTTCTTATGAGAATCCTTCTGGCCCGACTATGGCTTTGGTTTCTGGCTCTTCTGCTAACCCCTCTGGTGGCTTTGCACTTTCGTCTCTCTTTTCTGTCACAGAGGACCAGCTGGAGTCATTGGGGGATGATGAGTTGGCTTTGCTTGCCAACCGGTTCTCGCGGTTCCACAACAACCGCATGAACCGTCGTCGCAGAGGAGGACGCTCGGGCTGTTTCGAGTGCGGCGACCCTGACCACTTCATCGCCAACTGCCCCAAGAAGAACAAGCATTCGGGGAAGGGCGATCATGGGCACAAGTACGACTCCGGCAAGCGCAAGGAGAAGCACGCCCCCATAAGGCACAAGCGGAGGGGCGGCTTCGACAAGGAGTACATCAAGAAGAAGTACTTGGAGAAGGCCCAAGCTGAGCAGCGCGCGTTCTTCGCCACGCTCTGCGACGTCCACGGCTCAGATGATGACTTTGCTTGCTCAAGCGACGACGAGTCCAGGAAGAAGAAGAGGATCGAGGACGAGCTAAACGGACTTTGCTTCTTCGCCGACGACGAGGGCTTCTGCACCATGGCGCTTGGTGATGAGGTCGACGGCAAGCTAGAGCACACCCCTCGGAACAACGACAATGACGACGACACCTCCCAGGTATCTATGACCCACGATGAGCTTTCTGCTGAGGTTGAGAAACTTACTGCCGCGCTCCTCAGTCAAGATAAGCTGCTTTGGCGTGCTGCTAGAGAGCGCAAGGAGTTTAGGCAGAAGTGGGAGGACACGGTGAAGGAGCTTGAGTTCGCTCGGTTCACCGTGGTCGTGTCTGAGGAGAGTGAGTGCGAGATGTGCACCAAGCACATGACTGACCTTCTCACTTTGAGAGGTAAGTATGCTGCTTTGGTTGGAGAGGTGGATGAGCTCCGGGCTAGGCCCATGTTGTTAGGTGCGTGCAAGACTTGTCCTGTCTTGCAAACCGAGTTGGCAGAGAAGAATGCCAAGATTGAGTCACTTGAGAAGGCCAGCTCGGGCAGCACTTGTGTGACTAGGTGTGCTTTGTGTGAGGGTTTGGAGATGGAGATTGCAAATGTGCAGCATGGCAAGATGCAAACCGAGGAGGAAAACACATACCTTCGGACCATCTTGTCATGGGTTTCTGGTAGTGAGCCGCAACTCAGGATGATGATCTCCCAATTCAAGCAAGCTGCTAGAGGTCCAGGTGTAGGTTTTGCTCCGGGTGTTGATCTTTCTGCTTTTGGGAAGATTGGAGAGTCGAGTGGTTTAAACCCATGTGAGAAGCCCAACTCCACCACTACTCCCAAACTTACCAAGCTTCCACCCAAAGAACCTTTCAAGCCTAACACCAAGGACGGAGTGTTTGAGGAACCTCCGAGAGCTCCACCCAAGAACCAAGTGTGGCATCCCAAACCCAACCACCTGAAGAACAAGCTTGATACGATGCCACCTATCCAGGAGGAGTGTTTGCCACAGAAGGGCAAAGTGAACCACACCCACAACCATGAGTACCAACAGCCCCCTATGAGAGCGGTGAGGTACCATTGTGAGTACTGTGGGAGAGATGGACACTTGGGTGAGTTCTGCTTTCGGCGCAAGAGAGAGGAGCGCCGCGCTAGGGAGATGGACAATCCGGACATGTACCATCCTCTCCATGATGTGCATGTGCCGAACGTCCAGAGGAGAGCTCCGAGGAGAGCTGCTAGGCCTAGAGGGTGCAGCACCTCAAGGTCCTAGGCGTCAGGGAGGAGGTGCCCGACGGGGTCCTAACTTTGCAGGATACGGACCCCGTGGCGGAGGCTTTGTTGAGCGTTTTCCCCCACCGCGTTTTGACTATCGCGATGGACGCTCTTTCCTTAGCAGACCACGGTTTCCAGTGCGTGGTGATCGCTATCCCCGTAGGCAGGCTAGGAATGGTTTTTACACTGATCGTTCTTTTGAGCAGCCAACCCAACACTGGTATTCTTCCTACTTCACTAACCCCAGTGTTGGACCGTATGCTCACCCTATGTCTTTTTATTGATGTAGGTAAAATGACTGGAGGACGTTTGGTTGGTGGATTCCGGTTGCTCGAGGCATATGACCGGAAACGCCAAGTGGTTCTCCAGTCTTAGTCCTGTTACCGGGAAGGAGTTTATCACCTTCGGCGACAATAGTAAAGGTAAGGTGTTGTCTCGTGGGTCGGTGCGGATTAATGAGCACTTTGTGTTGCGTGATGTTGCTCTTGTTTCTAACTTGCATTTTAACCTTCTTTCTGTTTCACAACTTTTTGATGATGACTATGAGATTCGTTTTAAACCGAATCTCAGTCGTATTTTAGATCCTCAGGGCAATCTTGTATGTTTGATTTCGCCCTTTGGGAAAGTCTTTCGTGCGAATTTCTCGGAGTCGTTTGGTATTTCCCGCTGTCTTGTCGCTAGTCCTTCCTCCTCTGATCTTTGGAAGTGGCATAGGAGGCTTGGCCATTTAAGCTTCGACTTGCTTGCAAGACTTAGCTCACTTGGCCTAATCCGAGGATTGCCCAAGCTGTCGATGGAGAAGGATCTTGTTTGCCATTCTTGTAGACATGGAAAGATGGTTGCCGCTCCCCACCATCCAGTGACTAAGGTCATGACACAGCACCCTGGAGAGCTTTTACACATGGACCTTGTTGGTCCGGCTCGGGTGAGCTCGGTTAGTGGCAAGTGGTATGTTTTGGTTGTTGTTGATGATTTTTCGAGATATTCGTGGGTCTTCTTTTGACTGAGAAGACTGAGACTTTCTCTTTTGATCGCAATCTGATTTTGCGTCTTCAGAATGAGTTCCCTATGAACTCGATGTGAGCTATTAGAAGTGATAATGGTTCCGAATTTCAGAATTCGGATTTTGAGAAGTTTTGTAACTCTTTGGGTTTGGAGCATCAGTTTTCTTCCCCCTACACACCGCCCCAAATGGTGTTGTAGAGAGGAAGACTCGGACCCTTGTAGAGATGGCCAGGACGATGCTCGATGAGCATAGGACTCCTAGGCGATATTGGGCCGAAGCTATGAACACTACATGCTACATTTCAAATCGCATTTTTCTGAGAGCCTTCTTGAAGAAGACTTCTTATGAGTTGCGTTTGGTAGACAGCCCAAGGTGAGTTACTTTAGAGTTTTCGGTTGCCACTGTTTTATATTGAAGAAAGGCAACCTGGACAAATTTGAGTCTCGTTCCTCTGACGGTGTATTTTTGGGTTATGGCACTCACACTCGCGCATATCGTGTACTTAACCTTGATACTAACCGAGTCATGGAGACATCAGATGTCACCTTCGATGAGACCATGGTTTGTCCTTCTTCTCGTTTTGAGCGTGCAGGTGATCATGAGGTTGGTGAGCCTCTTTTCGATGACGAGGACGAGGATGCTGAAGGCTTGGGTGACCCAGCATCACCTCCACCTGCTGTGCCGCAAAGAGCGGCTTCTACGACGACTCACAGCCCCGATACCTCTTCTTCCTGGGGGCCGTGGGATCCGCCACCCCGAGCGGTACCTTTTGTACCCGGGGAGGCACTAGCTGCTGTTGAGGGGGAGATCACATCTGCTCGGGAGGCGCCACGACACATCCAGCGCCAGCACCCGCCTCAACAGATGATCGGTAGCATCGACGAACGTGTAACTCGGTCCAGGTCACAACACATTTCTCACTTTGCTCATTCTGCATTTGTTGCTGATTTTGAACCCCGAGATGTTGGACACGCTTTGATGGATCCGGATTGGGTCAATGCCATGCATGAGGAGTTAGAAAATTTTGAGCGAAATCGGGTTTGGTTTTAGTTCCACCTCCTCCAGACTATAAGCCTATTGGGACAAAATGGGTTTTCAAAAACAAGCAAGGAGAGGATGGCCACGTTGTTAGAAACAAGGCCAGGCTTGTAGCAAAGGGCTATAGTCAGAAGGAGGGGATAGACTATGAGGAGACTTTTGCTCCTGTAGCTCGTTTGGAGGCTATTAGGATACTCTTGGTTTTTGCTGCATCCAAAGGTTTCAAACTTTTTTAAATGGATGTCAAGAGTGCCTTCTTAAACGGCTACATAGAAGAGGAAGTATATGTTGAGCAACCCCCCCGGTTTTTGAAAATCCCAAGTTTCCAAACCATGTTTTTAAACTCCACAAAGCTTTATATGGTTTGAAACAAGCCCCTAGAGCCTGGTATGATAGGTTGAAAACCTTTTTGCTTGCTAAGGGTTTTAAAATGGGATGTGTAGATAAAACGCTCTTTCTCCTCAAGCAAGGCAAAGACACTCTCTTGGTCCAGATTTACGTGGATGATATCATTTTCGGTGGTTCTTCTCACGCTTTGGTTGCCAAGTTTGCAGATATTATGAGCAGGGAGTTCGAGATGAGCATGATGGGTGAGTTGACTTTCTTTCTCGGATTGCAAATTAAGCAATCCCAAGAAGGGACGTTTGTGCACCAGGGCAAGTACACCAAGGACTTGCTGAAGCTGTTCGATATGGGTGAGGCCAAGCCTCTTCCAACACCCATGTCGACGACGACTGCCCTGGATGCGGACAAGGATGGAGAAGCTATGGACCAGAAGGAGTACCGAAGCATGATTGGGTCACTGCTCTACCTGACGGCGACACGCCCGGACATCCAGTTCGCGGTGTGTCTGTTGCGCACGCTTTCAGGCATCGCCACGCACTTCTCACCGTCAGGCGGTGAAGCGCATTTTCAGGTACCTTCGTTTCACACCTGAGTTGGGATTTGGTATTCTGCTTCCTCCACCCTCTCCCTTTGTGGTTATTCCGATGCCGATTTTGCTGGTTGCCGAGTTGAGCGCAAGTCCACTTCTGGGACTTGCCAATTGATTGGTTCTTCTCTTGTATCGTGGTCTTCTCGCAAGCAGTCTAGTGTCGCTCAGTCTACCACAGAGGCTGAATATGTTGCAGCAACCAGCTGCTATTCTCAGTTGCTTTGGATGATGGCCACTTTGCGTGATTTTGGTCTGAGCTTTACTCGAGTCCCTTTGCTTTGTGACAGCACGAGTGCTATTAGTGTTGCTAAGAACCCCGTGCTTCACTCGAAGACCAAACACATTGATGTGCGCTTTCATTTTCTGCGTGACCACCATGAGAAGGGTGATATCGACCTTCGCCATGTCGATACTCATCATCAGTTGGCTGATATTTTCACCAAGCCTTTAGACGAATCAACCTTTAATCGGTTGAGGGGTGAGCTTGGTGTGTGTTTTCCCTTTTAGATGGGGGAAACATTTTGGTTCTTGTATATTAGTTTGACTTCTTTTTCGTTTGTCCTTCTTTTCTTTTGCATTTTAGCATACGCATTTACATTCTGAGCTTCATGTATATAATCTTTAGAATGTAACTATGCTCTATGTAGTATGCTCCGATGCTTATGTTGATGCTTGTAGTATATGCTCTTTCTGATCAGTGATACATGTTGTGAGCTGAGCTATTGGTGAATTTGCTTAATAAACATAAAATCTGAAAATGTTCACCATTGAGATATGCAACTAGCATGTGTAGGATGTGTTGAGTTCACTCGTGCTTTTCATATATGCTAGGTTGCTATGTCTCTAGTTCTGAGTCATTCACTTGCTTCGTCTATTCATATTCTATATAAAATTTTAACCAAGTGTTGAGTGAATTGAAAAGATCGAGATGGGATTGCTTGTCAACACATCATGGTATCGAGACTGTTTCTCATTGCACTTTGAGTTAAACTTGAGCCGTGTAGTGTATGACCGAAACTGCAGCTTTAAGCTTCTGATTGCTTTTGCATAGGCTTCGCTCGGTTGAATACTTAGGCAATGACAAGCTT
The DNA here is from genome assembly GCA_009763385.1 of Coix lacryma-jobi var. lacryma-jobi. Classification (NCBI taxonomy): domain Eukaryota; kingdom Viridiplantae; phylum Streptophyta; class Magnoliopsida; order Poales; family Poaceae; genus Coix; species Coix lacryma-jobi. Next base: position 5,476 of record VDCT01000798.1, on the reverse strand, counting down.
TCAACCTCTCGCAATCACATGCTAATTCTGAACTTGTGAAATTACACCGCTGCAACGCTGATTTATAATTTGAAATCACAAGTGTATGTTTCATTCTATAGCATGATGGTTGAACTTTGCTAGGGGTAGTTCACCTTGTATACATGTTTAGCACTTGTCTGGATTCCTGTCTATACATGTGTAGTGCTATCTTGATGGTGACTATCTTTTGGCTAAAAACTGCTCACTTTGCTCTTATGTTCATATCTCGTATTCGGTGATCAGTTTGAGCCTTTGCTAGCATATGTGCTTAATTATGTCGTTGGAGTCATACTTTGTAGAGCATCTTTGCATTCTATCGACTATATCCCTGAAGCAACTAACTTGCATTTTGACTCATGTGCATTGTGAAAGGGGGAGATTTTTCCTTTATTGGCACTTTTGATGGTGCATTTTCTAAGGGGGAGAACTTTGCTCGGTTGCTCGTTGATGCTTTTACTTGATTAGTGCATTTTCAACTAAGGGGGAGAAATCTTACAAATCATACCCGGGTGTTCAACTCAGGGGGCGTTTTTCAACTCTTATGCCTTTCAAGTTGAACCTAGGGGGAGTCTTCCTGGTTGCGGGCACTTTTCGAGGGGGAGTTTGCTAGTTGTGTTGAGCCTTTGCCTCTTTCTTGAGGGACTAGCAAACATTTGTCAGTATGTTTGTTGTTGATTGGTTCAGAGCGATCTTCTTGCTAGTTGTATTGAGCCTCTGTGCCTCTATCTTGTGGGACTAGCATTTGCTTCAATTTCTCATTTTGGTGTCGAGCTCTTTTTCTGGAGGTTTCAATTGGTATTTGCTAGCGGTGTTGAGCCTGTTCTACCTCTTCTTGAGGGCTAGCTTTGCTTTGCTTGGTTGCGTCGAGCCGTTGCCCATGTCTTTGGCGACCAAGCTATTTTGCTCTTTCCACTTGACCTTCTTCAGCTTTGCTATGCTTTTGGGTCATTTGGTTGAGTTCTCTCTTCTCCTTCTTCATTCTTCTTCTCTTTCAAATATGATTTGTGTGTGTAGTTGACAATGCACTCATCAAGGGGGAGATTGTGGATACATGGGTGTATGCCGAGTCTCTGAGTGATGAGTGATTGTCAACAGGTTTGATCGCATGTTCTTTGGCTTGTGTTGTGCAGGTGTCGAGCACGGAGACAGTGATCGAAGGCAAGGTGAAGGTCAAGTAGAGACGTGCCGTGCCGACGGACCGGGAGCGGTGAAGGGTGGACATGAGGCTTGGACTGAGGGACCGGTGGCCTGAGGATCAGCTATGGTGGCTGGAAGCCTGAGACAGCGACGAGCGAAGACTTGCGGGGCATGGTGTTGCTCGGGTCGAGGACCTGGGGACACGTGTCGGTGGATGGGGTGCACGGGCGGTGCATCCCCTCTACAACTCCAGTTTGGTGGTTGAGCCACAGAAAAACCACCGGGTGGACGGTTTCCAGGTTTGGGCCACAAAACCTGGGTGCTGCGTGTTTGCCGAGTTTGGGCCACAAAACTCGGGCTGAGGACGGTTTCCAGGTTTGGGACTCAAAACCTGGGCGCTGGCGGGTTTGCTGGTTTCGGCCTCAAAACCCGGGGATGGACTTGGAGGCTGGTTTCCCGGTTTGGGCCTCAAAACTGGGGGTTGGCGTAAAAGCCTGGTTTCCCAGTTTCGGCCACAAAACCGGGGGTGCAGAGCGAGGGCGGCACGTGGCGGCAATCGGGAGGTTGCGTCGAGGCAACACTACGAGTTGTGCGGGCGTGGCCGTCGGATCACCACCTACTATGAGTTGGTCCAGAATAACCCTAGGGTTTAGCTGGTTCGCTCTGTAATTAGTTAGGGGTAGAGTGGGAATTAGGAATAAGTTAGAATTAGGATAAGTGGGGGGAGACACCCACCTCCCCATTCATCTCAGTTAGTCATCTCTCATTTGCTCTTTGCTTCTAGGGTTTCCTGCTCTCCCATTCCCTACTATAGCTAGCTGAGATCCGCAGAGAACCATCCCTCTGTGTACTGGAGTTTTTGAGGAAGTGAGGCCGTAACCTCACCATTGTAGCGTGTGGTAGCCACACGGTTGCAATTTGGTGCCTGTGATTCGCGTTTTGGTTGTGTTCTTCGCGAAATCCTTTTTCACCTCGTTTTTCCCGTTGTTCGATCTCTTTGCTCGGTTCATCCTTTGCAAATCCGTTTGAACCAAGTTGTTCTAGGTCGTGAGGCACTTCTTTCCACTGAAGGAATTCATCTCAAACCTCACGGTCTAGGGGATCGGTCGATTTTGATTTTGGGACAAGTTTTTCTCATTTCCTCCGAAATTCTTCGATTCACCGATTTGGAGATAGGTTCGAGCCATGATCTCTTAGAGATAGCTCACTATCCTCCTTGTGACTCTTCTCACCAAGTTTGATCCCCAGCGGATTCGGTTTGGGTGAGATTGAGTGAAATCGGTAGACGAACAGTGCAGTCGCGGGTGTGACGGAACCTCCTGGATTAATAAGGCCCACGTGTACCTGTTCTTGTCCTACAGACCTCGGACAGCCATACACGGTGCCCAATAACCCAAAAGACCCACCACGTGTCATCGGGTAACCCAACTCATCCACGTTTCCTTACATTCCCAGGATCATTGCAAGAGTCATTGCAGTATTACAATATTTCACAAATAATATACATCGGAGATAAAGTTCGGAAGTATTACACCATACGTTTTACAAACCAGTTGTTCAAACTTGCGTCGTTATTACAAACCATAGTTTCAAACTTTACCCTAGGTAGTGGAGACAACAGTTAATAAAACAGTATTTCACACAAACAACCCCGCCTAAGGGTTGCATTACTCCTCTCCGGACACGTCCTCCTCAATGACGGTCACGCAACAGGACTCAAAGCAGGGCTGCTCGTGAACGTCACCAGCAACAGGGGATTAAGAAACCCTGAGTACAAAGGTACTCAACAAGGCTTACCCGACAAGAGAAGAGAAGGAACAGATATGCGGGCTTGGGTAGGCTCAACAGTATTTTTCATTTGCATAAAAGCTTACTAAAGTAGTTCTAGATCCAAATTTTTACCTAATCATTTAAGTACTTGGTAAGAACTGAAAATGAATATTAATGAAATATCATTATCCTTCTTTCTTCCGCAAGTTCCCTTTTATTCTACGATGTGGGTCGAAAGATTGAGTCTCCTTAACCGAGGAGCACGACGATTCGAACCGATTCAACCAGATCTGGGAGTTTTCCACGATCATACGATATATGTAGACCCTCGATCACACATATATCAATCCCCAACCTCGGATCCTCCAAACAAGACCGGGTCCGCGCCACCCGAGAGTACTTGTACACCTCCAATCCTGGGACTTTAACCCACGAGGGTAGCTACTCCCGCCATCTCTCCACTCCCAGTGCGCGATTAGCCGTTCTCATTTAAGAACCACCAATGCAGAGCTTACGGTAGCATATGATCGGTACTTCACAGTTTCTCAATCTAGCAGGCCAACAACGGTTAACCCTAAACCGACACATCCGGGTCACCATACATCGATCCAAGGGTCGATGCATGTGCCCGTCTGGTCTTAACCATCATTCTTTTTCATTATCATTCCAAAACGATAGCTATCGAAAACATTTATCAAAAGCTTCATAAATCAAGGCTAAGCATTTCTATCAGTTGCATAAAGCAGGTATCAAGGAATAATATATCGATAACAAGGTTGATCATGCATCAATAGGTTTAAAACATTTATTTGATAAACTTCTAATGCATCAGGTTATCGAAAGTAAGTGTAATTGTAAATCCAAGGAAATTGTTAAATGAACCGGGGCTTGCCTTCGTTGATCGAAAAAGTCGGAAACTCCTGATATTCTGGATCAACAGGACACTCCGAACTCCTTGGACCAACCTCGTCCGGACAATTGACCACTTCGGAAGCTACACGATAACAGAGTGCATGCTTGATGAGATGCTCATGTCATGATCATGGTAAAGATAGAAATTTTCTAAGCTATAAACATTTATTTTGCAACAGCTTCCCATCGGTACCGTTGCAAACCAACAAAGCCAATTTGTATAAACATACATGGTTTACATGAATGACACTTGCCTGCATCAAGCAGCAGATCAAGATAATTCACTTATCTTAACCGTTAAATCTACCATAAAAGAACTTAGATTTTCATGTTTTATAACATTATTTAATCATAAAGAAAGCAATTTAATTAGCCAGAAATTAAGTTGTGAAGCAAACTATGCTCAAATTAGTTCAAACTTGGTACACAGATTGGTTATGATCCAAACAGTGCACAAAATAAATTTCAGTATTTTTGGAGTTAAACTTGATTTTATAAAAATCATTGAATCCTTATTTAAGAATTAAGAGGCATAATTTTTACTGCAAAACAAAATACAGAAATATGCACATATTATATTTTTCATAAAAACTACACATTTAATAGAACATGTACAAAATTTTTCATGATTTTTGGATCAACAGATTAATTCATACAAAAATAACAACACCAACATTAGTATGCATATATCAGAAAATAGATTAAAATGTTTAAAAAAAGAAAAAACCTCACTAGGCCGAAACCGGCCCACTCGGCCCAACCCGCGCGTAAGCCGGCCCAACTCGGGCCTGCCCGCGCTTGCACAGCCAACTTTGCAGAAAAGCCCTCCGGCTTTAACCAAACTACAACTAAGTCCTCGTCACTGTTAGGCACTATTCAACTGAGTCTGGGACTTTGCACTTAGGCCCTCGGGTTTAATCGAATTCTCGTCGACACGTCCCTGACTCCATGGCCGACAGCGGCGAGCTTCGGCTCGCGCACGCCGGAGCAACGCGACCTTCTCCGGCCAAACCAACCGGCTCAGCACCTTCTCCTTGCTCTCACGTCTCCGTTGAACCCTCAAACTCCCTCCCTCGACCTCTCTCTCCACTCCGACGACAACAGCGGCGGACGCGACGGCACGGCGGCGGCACGCCGGCCAACTGGTAACTCTACCGACCTCGCAAATGTGCGCATCAGCATCAGAGGCTCACCACAACCCTAGCGGGCTAGGTCTCCGAGGTTGACGCGGCTCCGAACGGTGATGACGACGACGACGGCGGGTTCCAGCGGTGCGGCTCGACGGCGACGACCTGTTCCGGCTGAGACAGAGGGAGATAAGGTCAAAGACCGGGTGATAGAGCATCAAGAACAGATAAGAAAGAGAGAACGAGGCTCAGGTGAGGATGATAGGGCCCCGAGCTTGCTGACCACGGTGGCGGCGTCGATGGTGGTGCCTGGAACCGGAGATGAAGAAGATGGCCACGCCGGGCGGCTGCGGGGGCGAGCGAGGCTACTACCTAGCTCTATAGCTCCGCAACGACGAGACGAACACGGTGATGCGGTTAAACGGGACGAACGAGCGCTCACGTGGTCGGCGTAGCTAAGCAGAGGAACGGCGGCGGCGGCGAGCGAGCAGAGGAGAAAGACGAAGCAC
>VDCT01000797.1:0-21960 GCA_009763385.1 Coix lacryma-jobi var. lacryma-jobi | reverse complement strand
GTGGAGTAGCTGCTACTCTGGTGCCACGTCAGCGATCCGCGTGCTCTCCTTCCTTGGCCATTGGATCAAACCGCCATAGTAACCATCATGGATGGATGGCCAGGATATTGTTCACGTGTGAAACATGTGCAAGCAACCGACTTTGGATGGGATTCACCCCGGGGTCGGCCGACCCCAGCCAATGATAGGTGGGCCCACCACTTTGCTTCTAGAAGGTGCTGATGTCACCAGGCTGAACAGTGTAGCCAGGGCCCACCAAGGGGGGATCGGCCGACCCCCCTATGACAGGGCTGGCCCACCATCTTTTCTCCCTTGGTGACCCCACATGTCATGGAGCAAGTCTTGTGAAGTTGGTTGCATTTGGTTTCGGTGTGGACCCATGAATCCATGTGCTTCTCATCTTGCACCATTGAGTAAAAGCACATGTTTGATCCAAGAGATGATATTGGCCTGAGCATGCTTCTCTTGGATCGTGCCATGTCACCTTGGCCGAGGTGGCCACCAAGGTGGGGTCGGCCGACCCCCTTGGTGGGCCCACCTGGCCTCATTTTGTTCATTTTGGCATCTCCTACATGTTCAGAAGCTAAGAGTACAAGTGGAACTTATTAGTGATAAATATGCTCATGATATGCTATACTTCCTTGAAACCGAGGCTTGTTGACGGTATTTTGGTAAGGTAAAACATGCTATAACTTCCGTCAATACTTGCCAAGCCGAAAAACAAGTAGGCGTACCTCACCCACCAAAGAGCTATGACACTACTATTCATCCATTGGAGTTGATCCCCATGGACCTCTTTGGACCGGTTGCCTACCTTAGCATCGGCGGTAACAAACATGGTCTTGTTATTGTTGATGATTTTTCTCGTTTCACTTGGGTATTCTTTATGCATGACAAAAGTGTAGTGCAAGAGAAGGTGAATATGTTCATACGAAGAGCTCAAAGGGAATTCGGTTTCAACATCAAGAAAGCTCGTAGTGACAACAGAACCGAATTCCGAAACACCCAAGTGGATGAGTTTCTTGATGAAGAGGGCATCAAGCACGAGTTTTCAGTTCCATACACCCCTCAAGAAAATGGCGTGGTGGAGAGGAAGAATAGAACACTCATTGACATGGCAAGGACGATGCTAGATGAGTACAAGACGCCGAACATCTTTTGGGCCGAAGCCGTCAATACCGCTTGCCATGCAATCAACCGCCTCTACCTCCACAAGAGAAGAAAGAAGACCTCCTATGAGCTGCTCACCGGTAACAAACCAAAGGTGTCATACTTTAGAGTATTTGGGTGCAAATGTTTCATTGAACAAGAAGCCCAAAGCCTCTAAGTTCGCATCCAAGGTTGATGAAGGTTTTCTTCTCGGTTATGGATCAAACGAGCATGCCTATCGTGTTTTCAACAAGGCCTCCGGCAAGGTTGAAATAGCGATAGACGTGACATTTGATGAAACTAATGGCTCTCAAGTAGAGCAAGTTGATGAAGTTGTTGTAGGTAATGAGGAAGCACCTTGTGAAGCAATCAAGCAATTAGCCATTGGTGATATTAGACCACAAGAACAGTAGGCTACTGGCCAGGATGGTTTTCAAGCTGAAACTCCTGCTGGGACTGATCAGATACAGTCCCCGGCAGTGCCGGGTCCGACCCCGGCAGTGTCGGGCGAAGCCCAGCAATGCCGGGCACACCCAGAGCAGCTGCAGCTACTCCACTTCATGGAGTAAACCTACAACCCATCTTCGAGCAAGATGAAGAAGAGGATGCTGAAGATGAACCAGAACCCATTGATCATCCAAGGCTCAAGCAAACTATTCAACGAGATCATCCCGTTGACAACATTCTTGGGAGTCTACGAAAGGGGGTAACGACACGTTCTCATTTGGCAAATTTCTGTCAATATTACTCGTTTGTCTCCTCTTTGGAACCTCTCAAGGTAGAAGAAGCCCTGGACGATCCGGATTGGGTGATGGCCATGCAAGAAGAGCTCAACAACTTTGAGCGCAATCAAGTATGGTCACTTGTGGAAAGACCAAACACCAATGTTATTGGAACCAAATGGGTCTTCCGCAACAAGCAAGATGAAGAAGGTGTGGTGACAAGGAACAAGGCAAGATTGGTAGCTCAAGGGTTCACTCAAGTAGAGGGCTTGGACTTTGAAGAAACATATGCACCGGTTGCAAGACTAGAAGCCATTCGGATTCTTCTAGCCTATGCCGCCCATCACAACTTCAAGCTATATCAAATGGATGTGAAGAGTGCATTCCTCAATGGCCCTATACAAGAGTTGGTGTATGTCGAGCAACCACCGGGCTTTGAAGATCCCAAGTTCCCCAACCACGTCTTCAAACTCCATAAGGCGCTCTATGGGCTTAAACAAGCACCTAGAGCATGGTATGAATGTCTTAAGGAATTCTTGCTCAAACAAGGCTTTGAAATAGGCAATGCCGATCCTACTCTCTTCACTCATAAAGTCAATGGAGATATCTTTGTGTGCCAAATATATGTCGATGACATAATATTTGGTAGTACTAACAAATCTTTTTGTGATGAGTTTAGTAGGATCATGACTAAGAGATTTGAGATGTCTATGATGGGTGAGCTTAAGTTCTTCCTTGGTTTTCAAATCAAGCAATTGAAGGAAGGGACTTTTCTTTGTCAAACCAAGTACACTCATGATATGTTGAGGAAGTTTGACATGGTGAACGCCAAGCCTATCAAAACTCTCATGCCAACCAATGGGCATCTTGATCTCAACGCAGAAGGGAAAGCCGTGGACATTAAGGTATATTGCTCCATGATCGGCTCTCTACTCTACTTATGCGCATCTAGGCCCGATATTATGCTTAGTGTGTGCATGTGTGCTAGATTTCAAGCTAACCCGAAAGAGTGTCACTTAGTGGCCGTTAAGAGGATCTTGAGATATCTAGTTCACACTTCAAACCTTGGCTTGTGGTATCCTAAGGGCTCCAAGTTCGAACTACTTGGCTATTCGGATTCCGATTACGCTGGTTGCAAAGTAGATCGAAAAAGCACTTCAGGGACATGTCAATTCCTTGGACGCTCCTTAGTGTCTTGGGGTTCTAAAAAGCAAAATTGTGTAGCCCTGTCCACAGCCGAGGCCGAGTATGTTGCAGCAGGTGCATGTTGTGCGCAACTACTTGGATGAGGCAAACCCTTCATGATTTCGGATGTCATTTTACCCATATTCCACTCTTGTGTGACAATGAAAGTGCCATAAAACTAGCAAACAACCCAGTGAGTCACTCAAGAACCAAACATATAGACATTCGGCATCATTTCTTAAGAGATCACGAAATAAAAGGAGATATCGCGATTCGTCATGTGAGCACCAACCAACAACTAGCCGATATCTTCACCAAGCCTCTAGATGAGTCAAGGTTTTGTGCTTTGAGAAGTGAACTAAATATCCTTGACTCTCGTAACGTAGTTTGAAACCTAGCATGCTTGATTGATCAACCAGATAGACCTAGGTAAAACCAATTTCAAAACTTTCTTATACTGTGTTTCAAAATCTTTGAAAGAAACTTACTTGTAATGACCATTGTTCTGTATTGACTGATTGTCTCTGGTCATAACATGCAAGCAGTATGTGTCCACTCCAAGAATGAGCTGTAGTAACTTAGAGAATAAATCTCTCTGCTGGTAACTGTCCGGCAGTGCCGGGACAGGCGCGGTAGTGCCGGGCTCCGGCAGTGCCGCGACAGGCGCGGTAGTGCCGCGACTTATCGATTCAGCAGGAATCGATCTGTTACTGTGTGGGACCGAAGGGAAAAATATCTTCTATTCTTACCCTGTGGTTTCACCCTCTCTCTCCCTCATCCTTTCACCGCAGCCCGTGACCCCCTGTAACACCTATGGTGATTAATATGTAATTAACCTGACATGTCATCATCTTTAGTCATTAATCTTTCTTGCCATACATTTATGTTTGCCTAATGCTTGTTTTGCATTTACCTTTTTCTGAGGTGACTTGTGTAGTGATCTCTTTTTCAAAAAACCCTAAAGGCCCAAATTTTCCTTTAAGGGCAAAATGGTAATTTCATCTCTGTGTCTAGCTTTGTGTAAATCTTGTTCAGTTGAGTGTCTTGATGTTTTGTTGTGTTGATCAAAGTTAAAAATCAGAAATAGAATTTAAATTCCTTTTGAAAAACCCTGATTTCCAAACCCTGGTTTTTACCCCTCTTTTATTAATTTAACAAACTATTCAAAATTTGAGGTTGGTCCTTTTAGCAAAGTTGTAGATTTTGTCAAAAGGAACAACTTTGGTATTTGCAGATTTTCAAGTTTCAATACAAAATCAGAAGTAATTTCAAATTCCTTCAAACTTCAATTTTGTCCCTTTTTTGGTTTTCAAAATTATCTCAAAAACTTTTGAGTTTCAGAAAAAGTTTATATTGGCAAAGTTGTAGATCTCAAAATTTTAAGCAACTTTGGTGTTTTGAGTTTTCTTTGTGTAGTTCAAGTTTTGGGAGTAATTTCAAGATTTCAGAAAGGGGAAGTTTTGCTTTAAGTGTCGTCACTTTGCACGAGCTTTAAAGCCAGGGGGCCCCGGCCACCGGCAAGGTCGCTGCGCCGCGCGCGAGCCTCGCCGCCCATGCCGAGCCCGGCTGACCCGCGCCCGTGCCACGCGCGGCCAAGCGCTGGCGCTCGTTTTTCCTCTCGGCCCCTACCTACGCCTGCCTTCGCCGTTCCCTACCCCTCCCTCTTCCCCTACGGCCGCGGACAGCGGGCAGCTGCCGGCCGCCGGCAAGCCGCCCCGCCGCGCGCGCGTTCCCCGCCGCACCGAGCCGCCCTACCATGTTCCCTACCTCCTTTAATGTCGCGCGAGCACTCTCACCCCTCGCCCGGACCCCTCCCCAGCTTCGCCCGCGGCTATAAGAAGCCGCCGAGTTTCGCCATTGCCGCCACCACGGCGCCCCGAGTCACCAGACCACCCCAGCACCAGCCGAGCCCGCCGCTGCCATCGCCTTGAGCTTCTCCACCTTCCGGAGCAACCAATTTCACCCCTCCGCCCCTCCTTTCGCCGGCGCGAACGGATCTTCTCCAACCCCGGCGAACGGCCGCGCGTCGGTTAAGCGAGAAATTCGCCGCCGTGAGTACTTCCCTCTTCCCTCCGACCCCTGCCCTTTCTTCCTCACCTCAGCGCGCTCCTAACCGCTCCTCGGCGACCTCTTTTGGTGGACAGACCCGCCGGCACGCCGCTCGCCGCCGAGAGAGCTCCGCCGAAGCACCGCCAACGTCGAGCTCCCTCCTTCGACCCTTGTTCCGCCCCGCCGAGCCCTGCCTCCGACCCGTGGTAAGCACTCAAAGCCCTCCCCGGTCTCTCCTTCCACGGCGCAAAGCTCGAGCCAGGCCTCGAGCGGATACACGTTCACCGTTAGCTCGAGCCAGGCCTCGAGCACACGTTTTCCGTCTCGCTCGAGCCAGGCCTCGAGCGGACACACTCACTGCCTCGCTCGAGCCAGGCCTCGAGCGAACACACACCCTCACCGTCTCGCTCGAGCCAGGTCTCGAGCGGACTCACACACCCACACCGCTTCGCTCGAGCCAGGCCTCGAGCAAGCACTCACACACTGTCTAGCTCGAGCCAGGTCTCGAGTAGACACACACCCTCACCACTTCACCGAGCCTAGCCTCGAGCAAGCGTGCACCCTCCGCCTTGCCCGAGCCAAGCCTCGAACGAACCCGCGTTTCCGTCTCGCCCGAGCCTCCCAGCCAGGCCTCGGACGGACGATTGTTTCCGTCTCGCCCGAGCCTCCCAGCCAGGCCTCGGACGGACGATCGCTTCCGTTTCGCCCGAGCCCTGCGTCCGCCGCGCGTTTCGCCCGAGCCTTGCGAGGAAGGAGCACAGCGCTCTTTTCCTTTTTAGGAAGTTATGAATAGTGTTCCTTTTTCTTCTTTTTGTATGATTTTCTGTGTTGCTCCAAAAATTCTGAAAAATTCATGGTAGACTCTTTATACCTTGAAGTATTTTATAAAAATATAAAACTTGACTTTTCTGCAAGAATTTGAAAAATGTAAAATCCCTCTTTTAATTAATAAATGGATGGTTTTGGATTTTTAGAAAATCATGTGTAGCTCAAAAAAATCATGAGATAAATTTTTATGTGCTAGTTATGGCATGTTTAGTCTCTGGTGAAATTTTGAGGCCTTTTGGAGCAAGTTGATTTTTGGGTATTTATTTAAATTGTTAAATAGTGCCTTTTGTTAATTGAATGTTTGATTTTTGTTAAGCACCTTAATGATCTCCAAAATTTATGAAATTTGTTTTGACATCTATTTATACCATAATGAACCTATGAGATTAATTGGGTAAATTTTGGAGCAACTGCATAAAATGACCTTTTTATATAATTAGGAAAAATAGAAAAAAAAATCAAGTAGAGTTCATGTTGTATGCCCTGTGAGTGACTTTTGGGATTGTTTGTTGTTCATAGACCCCCACCCATTTGGTCTATGATGTTTGTGATGCCATGCTTGTTTTGTGTTTAGGTCGGATAAATGATGCTTAATAGGTTGATTAATTTTGTTTAGAGATCAAGATAAGTAACTTTGTGTCTGTTCTAGAAGTTAATTACACGATAGAAAGTTGTACTCTAGAATCAGTAGGTTTTGTCCTATGCTGTTTTGATCATGTCAGCATCCTCATAAGCATACATCATTGCATCCGTATAGTGACCGAAGGAGAAGGCGTCAAAGTCGAAGCAGCCGCTGACGAACCTACCCCTGAGGCGACCCCGAGCTCCGACACCTGGACTGCCGACCCCGAGCCCGTCCTTTTTGCTCTTCAAGGCAAGCCCCGGTGCATTTTAACCCTACCTCGCTTTTACAAAAGTTTTCTTAAAATTCTTTTGAGTTAAACTACTGCATTAGGTTATAGGAGTTGTGTGATGACCTATTACCTGCATTGTTTACCTCCACCAGAAGATCCACCTGCCCTGTTTTAAAAACTATTTGCAAAATGCTTAGTGATGCTATACAATAGATTTGCAATAAAAATGCCAATTTCAAAAGTGTGATCACTTAAAGAATTTTTATGGGAATTTGGCTTTACTCCCTGCCTGTTGGCTAAGTATCTGATCCGTACCTAGTCAACAGCGAGGAGAGGTTGTCCGAGCGTACGGTGCCGTCATGTTGTAGTCTGGGACTCAACAGTTGACACCGACCGGGACAGGGTTGAAAAACCGACAGAACCTGTACTCTTGGGTTAGAGTCCCAAGGTGCTTGTCGCTGGCGGAAAAATTTAGGGACCATCCGTATGGGGGCCTGCTGGCCAAGACTTGCAACTATTCACATACTTCGGAAAGCTCTGGCTCCAAGGAATCCTTTATTGGACCGACAACCGCGCACTGGGAGTGGAGAGATGGCGGAAGTAGCATGTACCCACGTGGTCGTCGTACCTGGATAGGAGTGGTGTACTGTACTTCCGGGTGGCGTAGGACCGGGCCCAATCTTGGAGGAATCGTGGTAGACGAGTTGGCATATGCAAGCTTGGGTGCTACATATGCAGTGTGGATAGGGATCCTCAGCTGAGTATTATTTATCCGGATTAACGTTGCTCCTCGGTTATGGAGACTTGGTCACTGACTGTCAACGGAGAGTGGTTCTCAACTAGGTATGTTTTTGAAAGGTAAAATGAATCATGACAATGGAGAATTGAGAAATACTGGAATCTTTCCAAAAAAAATAAAACAAGGATTTCAAAATGCTTTTCTGCAAAATACTTGATCTTGCTTAAGCCTTACCTTGACTACCTAAGCCTCTCATTCCTGAGTCTTCTCCCCTTTTTCTTTAGTCGGGTAAGTCTTGTTGAGTACCCCCGTACTCAGGGTTTGTTACCCATGCTGCAGGTATGACTGAGTCCCCGGTGTGTCTTGCGCCCTGCTGCATGACCATCGTCCAGGAAGAGGCCGATGAGGCCGAAGAGTAAAGTGTACACCCTCGGGCTGGGTGATTGCAAGTATCTTAATTTGTTGTACTCCGCTACGTTGCCTATTTTCTATCTCCCGAACTTGGTTTGTAATAACTGCACCTTTAATTTTATCTGGAACCTCAGTTTGTAAAACTAATGTTATTTAAGTCTTCCGCTCTGTATTCCGATGTTATTTGTAAAAGTATCCAATGTTGTAACCGAATTGTGAGATGATCCTGCGGACGATGGGCGCTGATGCAGCCCAGTGACGAATAGTCTTAATCACACGGAACATCAGTTCGGCTGTCAGTGGATGACAGGGACCAGTGGGCCATGGGATTAGGGCCGTTCCGCCACACCCCCTCTCTCTCTCTCTCTCGGGCGACTTGGAGGCGACCGGCGACTCCCTCTCCACCGATGATCCTCTCTGGCAACTCCAGCCTCCGGTAGTGCTGCTTGGGGATCTCCTTCGGTGTTGCACCGTCGTCCTCTTCTCCAAGGGTCTCCTTCCCTCTCCTTCCTCTCAAGTTGAAGGTTCAAAATCCCAAACCCTAAGTTTTTCCCGATTTGTAAAATGCGCCATGGGTATTGTATTTAGAGGTTGTAGAAGGGTTTGTAGATGATAGGGAAGTGGTAGAGATGATGGATGTGGTGTTCCTTAGCTCAGATCTGGCCTGCCTACGCGGCAGTGTCGCGCCCTGCGTGGCAGTGCCGGGCCCCGGCAGTGCCGCTCCCAGAGCGGCAGTGCCGGACCATGAGCAGGGGTTTGATCCAAGTAACACCTTATCCATCAAAATCTATCACCTCACTATAATCTATCAGCCCTTATGCAGTCTTCTAATTCGCAGTTCCATGTTTTAGATGTCAGGAGGAGGAGGAGATGAGAGAAGGGTCAAGCAGAGGATGGATCCGCTCAGGGGGAGGAGCAAGCAGCCATCTCGTCGAGGTGGCTCTAGCTCCCAAGGAGATGTTTTAGCGAGGCAGCAGATCCGGGATGAGGCTCGCCTGCAGATGCAAGGGCGACAGATAAGGGAAGACCTCTACCCCAACACCCCAGAGCACTTGGCAGAGGTCAGCAGGGCGCACTTGCAGCCATACACAGAGGATGTGCAGGAGAGGCCTCCTCAGGACACCAGGGACAGGCAACCCGTGTCCTACTATCAGCAATTCAGCTCAGTCAAATCTCAGCGCCAGCACAACCCATACAACCATCAAAAGGATATGAGCATTGATTATAGGTTCTGGAACGAGTTCCATTCTGATTTCTATCGTTCAGTCCTATACAATGCCAAGAAGCAGAAGATACTGAATATGAAGTATGTTGATTGGGAGCATCAAGAGAGCAAGACTGACCGTGACATCAACAGGGTGGTGGCTGCATGTAAGGCAAGAAACATGTATGATCTGATGGGATTTAGTTATAATTGGAACACCGAGATCATCCATCAGTTCCATGCGACGTTGTATGTTGACAATGTGGTTGAGGAGATGCATTGGATGACCGAGGGTCGTCACTACAAGGTCACTTATGAGACCTTTAGTAGGATCCTCGGTTTGGGCAGCGAGGATAGAGAGTATGATAACCTGCATGATGAGAGGACTTTGACAGATTCTGAGATTGCTTTCATGTATCAGGACCCTCGGAAGGCAGATGGGTTGGTCAAGGGACTACAAGATTTTTATTACATGTTGAACAACCTCTTCAGGCAAACTCTCAACCCAAAGAGTGGGTCCCATTCTAACTTGTATGGATATGGCAGGAACATGTTGGCTTGGATGGCCCCAGGGGCTAATCGCTTTTCCATATCCAGCTTTATATGGACTGAGCTTCAGGTTGCAGCCGAGGATGCTAGGAAGGCAGTTCTCTATGCCCCCTACATCATGTTTATGATTGAGATGGTTTCCGGCTATACCTTTGCTAAGGATGGGTTGCATGAGCCGTACTGTGCAGAGAAGAAGAGAGGAGCAGCAGCAGGGGCAGCAGCAGCTGAAAGGCCAGAGAGCTCCCGCCCTTCCTATCAGAGGAAGAAGAAGAGCAAGCTGGCCAAATGGATCAAGGTCATCTTCTCTACTTGCACCTACGCAGCCCAGACAGCTCACCAGGCACTCGTTGAGCAGCGAGCAGAGCGAGAGCGGGCGGGACGTTCGCCGTTACCTCCACCCCGCTCTCCACCTCACTTCGACCTCTCCAGTCTCGACTCAGATGACATAGACTCAGATGGAGATGAGGAGCAGGAGGAGATAGTGCCTGTGCCACCCCGTCGTTCTACACGTGCCTCGACCTCGACCCGCTACACCAGTACCACTCACCGTCAGGGGAAGGCCGTGGTTGAGTCCGACGACGACGATGACGATGATGATGAGGAGGAGGAGGAAGAAGAAGAAGTTCAGTGGGACAAGATTGCATCGGACGACGACTAAGTGTTTGGACACTCTTCTCTCTCTTTCTCTCTTTTTGGTGACTTGTTGCCAAAGGGGGAGAATTAGGTGAAGAGAAGGGGGTACAACACTTTTTTTCAGCTTCATGTCCCCATCTTTAGTAGTTGAGAGAGTTGTGAGAGTTTGATTCGTTCAAAACTCTATGTTTTGTAATATTACTCTATGGTACTACTTCTTAGGCTTGGATGTGGACATGTACTTTTACCTGCTTATTTAGCCTATGTTATATCTTGTTTAGTTCTGTTATTGATTATGCTTTATGGCTTTGTGTTAATTCCGCTGCGTTTGATGTCTGTAGCCTGAGCGGCAGTGTCGCTCCAGGGCCGGCAGTGCCGGGCTCCGGCAGTGCCGCGCCCAGCAGAAAGACAACAAACACCTCTGATGTGCTTAAACTGTCATTCGCATCACGTATTACTCTTGACACAGTTTGTTAGCACCCCACAAAGCTAATAGATGTGAAACTGAACCTACACCACACTTCTAATATGTGAATGATTGGACTTTAATGCCAATTTGAGATTTCAGCTCTCATTCACACATTAAGGGGGAGGTTTCACACCTAAGCTTCTAAATCTCAAGTATTGTACCCTTCTTTTGTAAGCTTCAATTGTGTTGTCATCAATCACCAAAAAGGGGGAGATTGTAAGTGCAATCAAGCCCTAATTGTGGGTTTTGGTGTTAATGACCACACGATTGAAGGACTAATGAGATTTATGAAGTTGACAAGCAGGTTATGATAAGAAAGGATGGTGTATTTACGTTGGTGGACCCCTCATGCTACATTTCATCGGTTCCGGACTCAAAGTGCTATAAAGAGCTTTCATTTTGATTATTGAGTGTTAGAAATGTCGTACTATCAAGGGGGAATGCAAATTCATTACTATGGCTGAATGATATGTGCTCAAACAAACCCAAACCATCCATGTTTCTAACCAAAGACAGCTGCACCAAATTCAGATCCATCTCTATTTGTTTGGTAGGCGCGGCAGTACCGCCCTTGGCGCGGCAGTGCCGGGCCGCGGCACTGCCGGGCTTCGGCCGGCACTGCCGCGACTTGTTTCAACCGTTGGATGGCAGGGGGTATTTACATCACCCCTCTGCCTCCCCAACGGTTATCCACGACCATAACTCGTCACCTACCTCCAGACAAGCTTCTCCTCTCCCCATTGAAGGCTCTCAACTCCCCTCTCACCAAATCTTTGATTCCCATTGATTCCAAGTGAGTTGGAGGCTTAAACCTTCACCAAAGAGAAGACCTAGCTGAGATCTACTCCCTAGAGCACTTGATTTGAGCCATAGCCGGTGGATTTGCTTCTATTACTCTTGGGTTCTTAGAACCCTAGCCGGCTAGGCGTCGCCCTAGAGCCTTGCCAACTTGTGTGGCGGCCTAGGGAGGTTTGTAATCACTTGTGCAACTAGTATTATTACCCCTCACTTCAAGGATTTGGTTCCTTGACTTGAGAACGAGGTAGAGTTGCAAAGCTCATGACCTAAGTGGTCAACCTCAACAACGTGGAGGTAGGCAAGCCTTGGTGGCGAGCTGAACCACAGGATAAATCACTTGTCCTCTTGTGCTTGCTCAGTTTATTCTTCATATTCATGAGCTTGTGATAGATTCTAGAGTTTGGCCCGATCTACTTTATTCTTCATATTTGGCTTGGAGTAGTTGGTTCTGCTGGTTCATAGAACTTGTTGTAGCATTTCTATTCATACAGAATCAGTTAGTTGTGGCTGGATTTCGAATTGCAGCTTCTGGTCTCACACTGCGCGGCAGTACCGCGCTGGGGCCGGCAGTGCCGGGCACAGAGCGGTAGTGCCGGGCTTATCTAATTAAGTTTTTGAGCTGTGATTTTTGACAGGCCTATTCACCCCCCTCTAGGCCACACAGGTCCTTACACTAAGCATGGTTGGCAAAGAGATGTTAATAAAATTCATCGCCCAAGCCGTGCCAACATATGCAATGATGGTGTTCAAAATCCTAATTAACATTTGCAAATGGATGAAGTATGTCATATCACAATTTTGGTGGGTGAGAAGAGGATCTATTGGCAAGCATGGTGGAAATTATGTATTCCTAAATATAAAGTGTGGAATGGGATTCAGAGACTTCCACAGTTTCAATTTAGCTATGCCAGCTAAACAAGTCTAGAGATTGTTATATACCCCTAACTCAGTATGTGCAAGGGTGTTGTGAGCTAAATATTAACCCAAATGAGAAACTTCTCAAGCTAAGTTGAAGAGTGAAAGTTCTTTTACTTGAAAAAGTGTACTAGCAGGTCTGGAATGCTTTAAATAAGGTTACATTTAAAGTTAAGCATGTAGCCCATGTGGCCAAAATCACGACCCAAAGCATGGTGATTCGACCCGGCCCAAGCCCGAGCCGGCCCGAAGCACGTAGTGAACCGGCCTGGGCCACACCCTCGCACGGCCAACCCTATATATATATATATATATATATATATATATATATTTTATATACTCCCGGGAGTAGTTACTCCCATGTTCAATAATCAACATTGTGTATGGACGTATACTCATTTAACACCTTGAATATGTTTACATACTTATTTTAAGATACTCGAAATCTTACTACCTGAAAAAAAATTAACATAGCCTATGTTTTTTAATATATTACTATAAATGTCATTACAGTACTATATAAAATAAGTATAACCATATACTCTATGTATACATACATACTCAACATAAATATTGCTGTAAATAATTTAGTATGAGTATATACTCCGCGTACATATACTTCGTTAGGCTATATACATCATAAATCTAGAGATATACCATATGGGAGTAACTACTCCCTGGGAGTACAGAATAATTACCCTATATATATATATACACACACATAACATATACATGTAAACATATATAGATAATAATATATATAAATTTTACTGTCGGGCCTGTTGGTCCGGTGGGCCCGAGGCCCGATCGGACCATGCCTGGGCCGATGCCACGGCACGGTGGCCTTCCATGCCTTGCTTGGCTGGCCCGGCCTGATCTGGCGGTGCCTAGCCCGGCCCGGGGCGGTCCGGTTGCACATCTTTAGTTAC
Source organism: Coix lacryma-jobi var. lacryma-jobi (assembly GCA_009763385.1). Lineage (NCBI taxonomy): Eukaryota > Viridiplantae > Streptophyta > Magnoliopsida > Poales > Poaceae > Coix > Coix lacryma-jobi. Next base: position 8,526 of record VDCT01000797.1, on the reverse strand, counting down.
ATTATTTGGTGTGTGTTGGTGATGGTAGGCAGATAAATATATGGAGTGATAACTGAATTCCGGGAAGTCATCGTAACCTAAAAGTGTGGACTCCAAGAGGCAACATTGTGATCTCAACATTAGATGAGCTAATCAATCGAGTTGATGGGAGATGGGATGTGGAACTGATCATATGTCTCTTTGTGACCGATTCGTGTAAACCGAAGTCTCAGCAGCGATGCAGCGACCTTCGTGAAACAATAAGAGTAAAGCTTTGCGAGAAGGTTAAAAAAAAAGAGAGAGAGAGCTCTGTGAACGGACCGAGAGTCCGTGACCGGCATTCCAATCCGGGAAAGACGTCATTTTCACAGTAATGTTAATTGTTAATGGCTTCACCCCATATGCGCGCGCCTTCCTTTTGTGGCCGGGGGCGGGGGATCACAGCAGCGCGTCCATGCATATAATAGAAAGGGAGCAGGAGCAGGAGCAGCGCGTTAATTCCATCGGGGGAGTCTTCGTTCCGTTCCAACGAGAGAGAGAGTCGTGGGAGCTAGGGAGAGGGAGAGAGGGCGGCGGCGCCGGGGAACGAGCTTTGCGCGGCCGGCGCAAAATGGCCGGCGGTGCTGGCCCTGCTGCGGCCGGCATGGTGGTGTTCAACTTTTTCCGCGGGCGTCAACATCTTCTACAAGCTCGCCGTGTTGGACGGCATGGACCTCAAGGTCCTCATTGCTTACCGCTACATCTTCGCCGCCGTCTTGCTCGCGCCGCTGGCCTACTTCGTCGAGAGGTAATACGTGCCCCCATTAGCTTAGAGAAAGTGGCGAAACCCATCGTCGTAGGCGCGGCAGGACGATTATTCGCTGGCGGCGTCGTCGGTGGCGACGACGACGACACTGGTGCCTGGTGGAGAGACGCGGCGGCTGGCGGCGGTGTGGTTAGCGCGCTGTGCACGTACGGCGGTGATTCGATCTGGGCGTGAGTGATCTTGCCGCAGTACGCCATGATTTGGAGAGGAAAGCGCTCGCGAGCGCTGTACCGCGCCCGTCCGAGTCCGACTCCTCCTCCCCGCCGGCCCGGCCTCCCCGTTTCCTCTCTGCGAACTCCGCTCTCTCTATGTCTCTATCTGTCGAGAGCGACGAGGTTGCCATAATCCTAGCTAGCCGCCGCCACCCGCGCGTTCCCATGAATTCATTGATTCTAGTTTTCCTTGTGTTATCACAACCTAGCTGCTTGGAGATCTTGCTGTAAAAAAAATAGTCACAAGCTTTCTTGCATTGGAGATCTCTTGCTATATATATAAATAAATCAAGCGGCACTCGCTCCCTTCTATATGTTAATGTAGTCCGTGCTCCGTATGTATGTTTATGTGCTAGCTCATTATAATACTGTACGTACGTACAAGTTCACAGGGATGATCATGCATATAACCAGGTCTTGTTGATCTCTGTTGCTTTCAGGAAGGACCGGACAAAAATTACCTGGAGGGTGCTGGGCCTATCCTTCGTCTCTGGGCTTGCAGGGTGCGTCAACTCCTGGTTTGAAATTTCGTGGATATGTTGTGCTTCATAAGACGAGACACGAGACAGCTCCCCTCCCCCCCCCCCCTGGACCCTGGTTGTTGTTGGTGGTGCTGGTGCATCATGCATGCATATGTTAGATTAGATTGATGGATGCTCTCGCTCTCGCTTGCATGCAGCGGCTCAGTGGCACAGAACCTCTACATCGCGGGCATCAAGTTGACGTCCGCCACTTTCGCCTCCGCGACCACCAACCTGATCCCTGCGATGACGTTCGTTGCTGTTGCCTTCCGCTACGAGGAGCTGGGCATCCGGAGCTTGTCTGGCATTGCCAAGGTGTCCGGGACATTGCTCGGCATCGCCGGAGCGATGCTCCTCACCTTGTACAAGGGTGTGGATATCACCCCCTGGCACACCCAGCATGTCAACCTCGTCGCCACTCTCACTCGCCACCGGCCGGACCGTGACATGGACGCCGCCGCCACCACCAACTACGCCCTGGGCGCGGTGCTCTGCGTCAGCAGCTGTTTTTTACGCGCTCTGGCTCGTCGTGCAGGCTAAGCTCAGCAGCGAGTATCCGTTCCACTACTCCAGCACGGCGCTCATGTGCACCATGACTGCTCTTCAGTCGGCGGCGTTTGCACTGGCCTTCGACACGGACGCCGCGCAGTGGCGCCTCAAGCTCAACATCAGACTCCTGTCCTGCGCCTACTCGGTTCGTCTTAATTCGTCGTATATATACTTTTTTTTTATTAAAAATAAGACCTAGCTGGTTATTAATTATTAGCTCGTACTCCGTGTTTACTGTAGCACAGGTATTATGAACTTGTTAGGCCGGCTTAGAAAAATCGTCTAGCAAATTACACCATACAATTTCCATTGTGTGATTACTTATATTTTTAGTACTTCTCCGTGTATGTACGTGTCCACTAAACATACTACACATTCGATGCGATGGTCGATCGATCGGATTTGACTGGCTGACACATATACTTACATACTCCGTACATGCATATGATGATTGCAGGGCGTTTTCGCGTCGGTCCTCGCGCTGGTCATCCTGTCGTGGTGCGTCAAGCAGCGTGGCCCACTGTTCGCCTCCGTCTTCAGCCCTCTCATGCTGCTGATGGTGGCCGTCCTCAGCTCCCTCCTGCTCGGCGAGGAGCTCCACCTGGGCACAGCGCTGGGCGCAGTGCTCATCGTCATGGGCCTCTACGCTGTGCTCTGGGGCAAGGGCCACGAGGCGGCGCGCCCGAGGGGCCCAATGTCGGTGGCACCGGCACCGGCACCAGCAGCAGCGGCGGCCACGGCTCCGTCGTCTGATGGTCCCATTCTCATCTCATCTCATCTCATCTCATCGACAAGCGCAGCGCGACGTCTCCGTGTCTGATCCCATCTCATCGACAAGCAGCTGTTGTAACTGGGACAGGATCAATCGCCGCTAGAACGCTCGCTCTCACTCACTCGAACTGGATGAACACGCGATGGACACTAATGAACACGCGATGAACTCAGGACAGGGTATTTGGCGCAGCGCTCGAACTACTGCTTTTCTGGTTTTCTCTTCTCTTTATTGACCCAGATACATGCTCGGCAAGGCTCCTGATCCATCCGCCCACGCCCCGATTATGCTGCGCCATCCCACAGCCACTGGACGTGGGCGAAACGGTCGGGCCAAGCTCCGCGACCACGCGCACGACGCGGACAACTCGCGCTGCGCTCACCACGCACACGCAAGACGCGGACAACACTCGCGCCATGCAGACTGACTCCTAATTACACGCAACAGAAAAGAAAGAGGACACAACACACCCCCCTAATTCTGTTGCACCTATCCGACGTTGACGATGCCACTTCGAACGCGCAGATCCTGAAGACGCTCGCGTGGAAGTGGTTTGGTGAGCAGATCCGCCAGCTGGTCACCAGTCCTGATGAAGTCTGTCTCAATGGCACTAGAACTGACGCAGTCCCGGATGAAATGAAACCGGACATCGATGTGTTTGCTCCTGTCATGAAACACCGGGTTCTTGGCAAGCGCGAGTGCAGACTTGTTGTTGATGTAGAGCACCGGCGCTACGACCTTGGTGTTCATCAGATCAACGAGCAGGCGTGACAGCCATACCCCCTGACATGCTCCCGTAGCTCCGGCGATGTACTCCGCCTCGCACGAGGAAAGCGCCACCACGCGCTGCTTCTGTGATTGCCAACTCACAGGGTTTTGGCCGAGGAAGTAGAACACGCCTGAAGTGCTCTTGCGATCATCGCAGTCCCCGGCATGATCAGCGTCACTGTACCCGATCAGCTCCAACGCTCCTTGTCCTCGATGATAGGTACAGCCATAGCTTCTGGTTCCAGCAATGTACCTCAACAGGTGTTTCACTGCACTCCAATGCTCGGTGGTGGGTGCCTCCATGAACTGGCTCACAAAGTTCACTGCAATGCGATGTCAGGGCGCGTGTGAACCAAGTACCTTAGGCTCCCAACGATGCTTCGGTACAACGTCTTGTCCATTGGCGGATTTGGACTTGTCTTGCTCAGCTTGAGTCGTGGCTCCATCGGAGTGCTGCAAGGGTTGCACCCTATGAGTCCAGCCTTCTCGATTATCTTGTCCGCATAGGCGCCCTGACAGAGCGTGATCCCCTTGGTGCTCTGGCAGACCTCGATGCCGAGATAGTAATGCAACGGCCCGAGATCACTCATACTGAAGAGCCGGGTCATCTCCTTCTTGAACTGACCAACCTGCGCCTGATTTGCCCCAACCACGACGAGGTCGTCCACATAGACTCCGACGAGCAGTAGACTGTCGCCGGAGCCCCGAACGTACACCGCATGCTCAACTTCACTGCATCTGAACCCAAGCGACTGCAGTGAGCAGTCCAGCTTGGCGTTCCACGCCCTCGGTGCCTGACGAAGCCCGTACAGCGCCTTGTGAAGCCTGTACACCTTGCGCTCCTTGCCCCGGACAGCAAACCCCGGAGGTTGCTCGACGTATACCTCTTCTGCCAGGTCTCCGTTCAGGAACGCAGACTTCACATCCAGGTGGTGCACCGTCCACCCATGATGTGCTGCGATGGCCAGCAGGAACCGGACTGATTCCAGCCGCGCCACCGGAGCAAACACTTCGTCAAAGTCGACTCCGGCGCGCTGCACGTACCCCTTTGCCACCAGACGCGCCTTGTGCCTGGTGATGTTGCCGTCAGCGTCGCGTTTGATCTTGAACACCCACTTCAGGCCGATGGGCTTTACACCCGGTGGCGCGTCAGTGAGTGTCCAGGTCTTGTTGTCGGTGATGGACTTGAGCTCCTCCGTCATGGCCTGATTCCACTCCTTGTGGTCTGCCGCCTCAGCGAACGTGGACGGCTCAGCATCCGCAGCCAGCAGCAGATCACCATCTGCCACCAGCTCGTCGTCGTCGTACAGCAGGTTGTCGATCACCCGGAACCGATGCGTGGCTCCTTCATCATCATCGGCGTCCAGTGTCCCCAATGCACCTGTGGATGAGGACACAAACTGCACCGGGACGGTGCTCTTCTTTGGCAGCTCACCTTGCCAAGGTGTCGGCCCTCCGTGAACGCGCGGCGTGCCCGGTGATGATGCACTCGACGCCGTAGAGCCTGACGAGGTAGGTGAAGTATCTCCTGACGGCGGTTGGGGAGTGTTCGCCGGCACACCACCCGGCGAAGGTGATGGTGAGGCGTGATCAGTAGGGAGACTGCCAGCGTCCTCCCCAGGCTCCAGATCAGCCCACTCATCCTCCACCACGAGCGTGTCTTGCCCGGCACAGTACTCGACCCCCTCCGTGCCACCGCTGTTGTCGGACGCGCTCCAGTCCCACGCTGCATCCCTTCAAACACAGCGTCGCGGGTGACATGCACCCGGTTGCCGACAGGGTCGAACACCCGGTACGCCTTCGACCCAGGCTCATACCCGATCATCACCATCTTCACGCTCCTGTCGTCGAGCTTCCCTGCGTTCGGCTTGGTGACCTTGACATGCGCCACACAGCCGAAGATACGCAGGAAGTGCACAGCTGGCTTCTCGCCATACCAGGCCTGGTACGGCGTGCGCCCAACCAAACTCCTCGTCGGGGCGCGGTTCAGCAGGAAGACGGCCGTCATCACGGCCTCCCCCCACAGCCACGCAGGGACCGCCTTGGCTTTCATCATGCTTCGTGCCATGGCGAGCACAGTCTGGTTCCGGCGTTCCACCACGCCGTTTTGTTGTGGGGAGTACGGCGCGGTGAGGTGCCGCTTGATGCCGCGCTCTGAGCAGTACTCAAGGAAGCTCACCGACGTGAACTCCCCCCCACGATCGGTGCGGAACGCCTTGATCTTCCGCCCGGACTCCACCTCGACGCCGGCGCGCAGCTTGCGGAACGCGTCCTCGGCGTCGGACTTGTTGGCGAGGAGGACCGCCCACATGTACCGCGACATGTCGTCGACGATCAGCATGATGTAGCGCTTGCCGCCGGGTGTTGCAGGCGTGACGGAGCCACAGAGATCCCCATGGATCAGCTCCAGCGGCTTGTCGGCGCGGTAGTTGGCGGCCTGCGGGAAAGGTGTTCGACGTTGTTTCCCAGCAAGGCAAGCGTCACAGATGTGCTCGACGTGGTCGATCTGTGGTAGCCCGCGCACCATGCCCTCGCATCCCATCTTCCTCAGTGCCTGAAATCCCAGATGCCCGAACCGGGCGTGCCACTTCCACTCCTCGTCGCCGTACACGGCGGCCAGGCACACCGACGTCGTCGGCTTCAGGGGCAGAATGTACAGGCGGTTTGGGGAGCGCTTTACCTTGGCGAGCAACTCACGTGTAGCTCGATCCCACATGCTGAGGACTCCTTCCTCGATCTCGATCTTGCACCCGTGCTCGTCAAGTTGACCGATGCTCAGGATGCTGCTCCGTAGACGCGGGATGTGGTAGACGTCGTGGAACGCGCGGTGACCGCTGTCCTTAGACGCGAACAGCACCGTGCCACGGCCAGCGATCTCCACCAAGGATCCGTCCCCGAAGCGCACCGAGCCGATGACGCCCGGGTTCAGCTCGGAGAAGATGGACGCGTCGCCGGTCATGTGGTTCGAGGCTCCAGTGTCGAGGTACCACAGCATCTCCTCGCGCTCGCCACCATCATCCAGGTCTGCAAAGACCTTGTGCTCGTTGAGGAAGACGTGTTCGACGCGCTGAGCGTCGGTCTTGGACACCTCCAGAGGCGTTGCCACCGCCATGTATAGCGAAGGCATCTCCTGCTCCGCCTGAGCAAGGTTCACCTGCGGCTGGCTTGCCTGCACCTGCGCCTCGTCGCGCTTCTTCTTGCGGCACTCCCGCTTCCAGTGCCCAGCCTTGCCGCAGTAGTGGCATAGGTTGTCATCCTCGCCACCATCACCGCCTTTTGACGGTCCTGAGCGCGCCTCCTTGTCGTGCTCCTTGCCGCGGCCTTTCCCGCCGCGACGCTTGCCAGGCCCAGACGGCGCCTTGCCGCGCGCCGTCGACCCTTCGGCGTTGATGTTGAGGCGCGACGCAAGGCGTGCAATCACCTGCTCCTCGGTGAAGTACAGCTTGCCGTCGATCTCCTTGCCGGCAGCGCTGCCGCCCGCGCCGCCTCCACCTCGACCTCTGCGAGCAAGTCGCTCCTCGACCGCCTTCAACCGCCCCACCAACTCCTCCAGTGAAACATCCTCGAGATCGAGGAGTGTCTCGATTGAAGCTGCAATCTGACCAAAACGTTCGGGAACGACTTGGAGAAACTTACGGACGATCGTTTCCTCCTCCATCTCGTGCCCCAGAACTGCGAGTTGATCGGTGAGCTTGGTGATGCGGTACGCGAAGTCGTCGATGGACTCACCCTCCTTGAACGTGACGTCGCTGACCTGCTGGAGCAGCGTCTGTGCCCTGGCCTTCCTCACACGGTCGACGCCGACGTGCCTCGTCTTGATCGAGTCCCACGCCTCCTTCGCCGTGGTCTTGTTGGCCAGGCTTCCACGGAGCTCCTCCGGCACCGACTTGCACAACGCCTCCAGCGCGTTGCGGTCGTCGATGAAGTCGTCGGTGCCGACGTTGATGGCGTCCCAGAGGTGTCGCCCCTGGAGCATGACCCGCATCAACGCCGCCCAATCGGTGTAGTTCGTCTTCGTCAACATAGGCCACCCAACGTTGCCGGACTCCTTGATCGTGCGGTGAATCACCAGCCCACGATCGTACCCGCCGCTGCCTCCTGCGCGGCCGTCGGTTGGGGACTTCGAACGCCGTCGCCGCGGCGAGCTCGAATTCCGGCGTGGCGCCATAAACGCCGCTGCAATGGCTTGATGACTATCCCAGCGACAAAACCGGGCTCCGATACCAATTGTTGTAACTGGGACAGGATCAATCGCCGCTAGAACGCTCGCTCTCACTCACTCGAACTGGATGAACACGCGATGGACACTAATGAACACGCGATGAACTCAGGACAGGGTATTTGGCGCAGCGCTCGAACTACTGCTTTTCTGGTTTTCTTTCTCTTTATTGACCCAGATACATGCTCGGCAAGGCTCCTGATCCATCCGCCCACGCCCCGATTATGCTGCGCCATCCCACAGCCACTGGACGTGGGCGAAACGGCCGGGCCAAGCTCCGCGACCACGCGCACGACGCGGACAACTCACGCCGCGCTCACCACGCACACGCAAGACGCGGACAACACTCGCGCCATGCAGACTGACTCCTAATTACACGCAACAGAAACAAAGAGGACACAACAGCAGCTAGCGTCACGCCGTCTGATTTCATCTCATCGACGACGACCTAGCTAAGCTAGCTGCTAGGAACGTACGGTGGTCGTAATAACTAATGACAGAACAAATAATATGCGTGCATGTATCAAGTAGTATCATCACCGTACCGGCCCTTTAATTTGCCACCTTTATATGCTTCATTCACGTTCTGGGAACTTAAATTATTCGTCGGTGATTATTGTTTATGTATCGTTTGCATGAATAATGGGTTGATGTGGTTCCCCTGGTTCAAGCATAATATATATAATAATAATAATTGATCT
>VDCT01000796.1:0-44734 GCA_009763385.1 Coix lacryma-jobi var. lacryma-jobi | reverse complement strand
TTGGAGCTGGTCCAAGAGAGCCTGGTTCGTCCCGCGGAGCTCCTCGACCGTCTTCTCGACCCCTGCGCAACAAACAAGGAAGAGTGAGACGGCGGCGTAACAAAAAACTTCGAGACCCAAACAAAAACAAGGTGTAAGCCTCACCGTCGCAGTGTTGCCCCAGTGCGGCGAGGTCGCTGGTCAGGCCCTCAGCACGCTGCTCCAGCCTGCGCTTCTCGGCCAGCGCGAGGAGCTTCTCGGACCTAAGGTCCTCGATCAGCCGGCCCGCCTCCACCAGGGCCAGATCCTTGCGGATCACCTCCTGCCGCGCCGCCCCCTCGGCGGCTCGGGCGGTGGCGGCACCACTCTTGGCGTCTTCGGCCTCTTTTCTCGCCGCCTCCGCTGCGGTTCGAGCAGCGGCGGCCTCGCCACGGGCGTCAGCAGCCTCCCGCTTCGCCGCCTCGGCTTCGGCCCGGGCAGAGGTGGCCTCGCTTCGGGCGTCCGCGGCCTCCTTCCTCGACGCTTCGAGAGCGGCGGCGGCCTCCTCCTTGGATCGAGCGACCTCGCCTCGAGCCACCCGGACCTCCGCCTCCGCCTCGTTAAGCCGGCTCGCCATCTGGGCGTTCCGGCTCAGCTCCGCGCGGAGATCTCGAAGCTCCGCCTCAGCCCGCTCGAGGGCGGCTGACACCTGGGCGGACCGGCCCGCCTCCTCGGAGCAGGACCGCTCCGCCTCCGCCATAAGCACGGCCACCTCCCGGAAGATGGACCGCACCTCGCGCGGAGCCCCCCGCTGGACCGGCTGCTCGATGGGAACCACGGCGAGGGGCGGGCTCAGTGGGACGGGAAATGGCCATACCGGTCGGTCGAGCTCGATGTCGGGCAGATCCTCCTCCGCCTCGAGCTGCCCCGACAGCGACCCGCCGCCCGACGGCACGGGCCCCGACTCCCTCCGTCCCTCCGCCGGCACTTCCTCTTGCGGATCGATCGAGGGAAGGCTCGACCCCGGGCCCTCTTCCCCGGCCGGGCCCTCCGGCGCCTTGTCGGCGCTAGCCGGCACCTCGGGCGCCTCCACCGTCATCGAGCCCGCGGCGAGGAGCGGCCCCTGCTCCAGCTCGTTCAGGAGGTCCTCCACCGTCGGCTCCGTCTCCGCCGACGCCTCTTCCCCCCTTCCCTCCTCCGCAGCCCGGCCCGTGCTGGTCGGAGCCACAAGGGGCGCAGTCTCCTCAGCCCCAGACGCCGGCGGGGCCGTGCTCGCCCCAGGCGCTTCCCCCGGAACAACCGTCGTGGTGAGGGGAAGGACGGCGCTCCCAGTTGGCACCATCGCGGGAGGAGGAGGAGGGGGAGGAGGCAGCGCTTCGGCGGATACGATGGTGGCAGGCTCGATGCCATGAGCTGAGGCCCCTGCAATACGAGATGACGGAGATGTCAGAACCAGGAAGAGTACCTCGACCCCCGCGGTCGATGGCGACGGCCTCACCAAAATTCGCGACGATCATCCGACCCCCTCGAGCCATAGCAGCTCGGGCCTTCTCCAGCCAAGCGGCTTCTCTAGCGGAGGAAGGTGCCATACCTCGAGGTGCCTGTGCCTCGACAGGGCTCGAGGTCTTGGCCCGCTTGGACGAGGCAAGGTCCACCTCCTGGTAGGAGCGCTTCCCCCTGAGAAGACGGAGATGGCACGCGTCATCAAAAGCAAAGAGGTGAAGCCTTCCTACCAACGAGTCCCAAGGAAACTACTCACCCGAAGCGGCGGCTGGGCTTCTTCCCGGAATCGCCGGACCCACTCGGGGGCTTCGAGCCCGCCCCACGGCTCGAGCCCTGAGCCTGGGCCGTCTCCACGGGGCTGGGATGGGGGGAGGGCTCCCGACGCCTCCCATGGCTCGACCTCGAGGGAGAGCCCTCCTTCCGCCCCACATCGCGGGAGGGCGACCGTACCACCCTCGTGCCGACGTCGTGGCGCTCGCCCCGGCGCGGGCTCCGGGACCTGCTCCGGCGCCCGCGCTGGTGGTCGCGCCCTCCCGCGTCCGCTTCCGTATCCCGGCGGCGGTGCGGCGATGGACTCCGGGGACGCTCGCGCCCCTGGTCACGAGACGCTCGGGGGCTCCCTCCCCGACGCTCGTGATGGCGCGGGCTCGACGCCTCTTCTTGGCGCCCGCCCCTCCGCGGGCTCGACGGCGCCCTTGACGGCTCACGGGGGTCGGGCCCGAAAACCTTCTCAACCTGTCGACCGCCTCTCGAGGCCCGACCCCTCTCGAGACCCCCCGTCTGGGCTGACGCGGGGGCGGCCTCCGTTGGCGCTGTGGCGGAGGCGCTCCGGGTCCGGGGCTTCCTTACGACCAGGGGCGCATCCGGCGCGGAGCTCGACGGACCGCGGGCCCCCGACGAGGCAGGGATCGGCGCCGCCTTCCGCGGCTGCGTCCCGCGCGACCCTTTTGTCGGGGGGACCTCCAGTGTACCCTCCTGCACAGAAGAGCGGTCAGCCCTGTCATCAACGAGCCCCGCGCGCATCAAGCGCACATCCATCCCCTCGTCGTCGCCCTCCTCCTCATCACCACTCTCCTCCTCCGAGCTCGAGGAGCTCAGCTCGGGGGACCCGTCCCCAGGCTGACGGTTACGACGAGCCTTCGCCAGTCTCTGCTCCCGAGCTAAGCGACGCAAGTTTTTATTTTTCTCGCTGGGCTTCAGGGACTTGATGAAGAGCTCGCCCCAGAAGAGATGGACGAACATCTCCCAGTGCGGCTCCATCTTCAGGTACCCCTCGCACACCGCGGCGAATATGGCGGCGTGCGAGATGGAGTTGGGGGAGAAGTGTTGCAGCTCCACCTCGAAGTGGTGGGCCAGCCCTCGCAAGAAGCGGCTCGGCGGGACGCCGAGCCCCATACGGTGGTAGCGCGTGAAGCTCACCACGTACCCCTCCGGCGGGTGCGGCTCCCGGTGCTCCGCCGACGGGATAACCCACCATGCGGGTCCCTCCTCCGGGTTGGGGCGCAGAAGCCCTTGGGCCACCAGCGAGTCCATTTCGCTCTGCGTCACCTTCGACGGGCTCCAGTCCTCGGCCGGCAGCATCTGTGTCTGGGCGGCCATGACGGTGGCGCGGCGCGGATCCGAGCAGCGAACGGGCGGCCGGAGATCCCCAATCGACTAGCTCGAAGGAGAGGGCGCGTAAAGGCTACGGCGGCGGCGAAGGCAAAGGCAAAGTAAAAGGTTCTTTTTCCCCTCTTTCGATATTTATAGGGGGAAATCCAGACGGGCGGGATCTCCCACGACGTAAAAAGGTAACCGAATGCATTCAATGCGTCCATCTAACCACGTCTCGAGCCGGATGCAGGGTACACGCGTTACCTCCCCATTCGCTCCACTATCCGGGCCCGCCACGACCGTCGCTCCGGCTTCGCGCCCGCCGCTCTCCCCGACGGTTTCCGCCTAAAAAGGCGTGCCCAACGGGCAGAAGGATTCCCAGACGACGGAGGCTTCTTCACAAAGGTAAAAACGGGCCCCGGCCCTAAGTCTCGAAGCAGCGAAGGCTGGCCCTCGAAAAGGGTTCGACAGCCGGCTTCGAGCGCCCGAGTCAGGGACACCAAGGGGCGCCACTCGCGGCATTACTCGAGGGCCGAGCCCTCGAGGCCCCTCACGTGTATCCAAGGCGGGGAGCTCGACGTGCAGTGAGATCCCCTCGGAGGGAGGCATCGAGCCACCGGGCCCTATCGAATGGACCCGGCACTCATGCAGACTGAGCACCCATGCTTTATGAGACCGCCTCCGGGCCACAGTCGACCCCTAACGAACGGGGCACGAGCTCTCACTTGGATTCCCCGTTACCAGCTCACCGGGAACCTCGATACTCGCCCACTCGGGGTAGTACGAGGTGAAACGTCCTCAATTTTCCGCGAAGGGAAAATCCACAGAACGAGTTATAATATGACAAAACCAGGAATTGATCTTATCATATTATCTTATATCAGTCGATATCACAGTCATACATCGTAGAGTTTACAAAGATAAGCATTACATCATTGAGTAACACCTATTACAGAGTCTAAATCTAGCGGAAGACTATTGAGTGAAAGCTCCTCCTTCACAGACATCATCAGAGTTGTTGTAGCGCAGCATCGACCGGATCCTCCGAACCAAACTTGAGCGTAGGCACGAAACCTCCTAAAGTCAGTACCTCTGAAGCAGGAAATCTGCACACCGCCAGATGTGTGCAGGCCATGGTCAGCACCGATGAGCTTTAGTGGAAAGATAAAACAAGGGATCTGGCGATCCTAATATTTGGCTGTGGATTTGCATCCTAGTGCAAGAGTAGCAGTAATATGTAATATTTATCAAGTTTTAACACATTCCCATACACACACATCCACATCCACCCACCATATCCATCCCAACATCACCACACCATCACCTCATCTCATCTCACACACTCAGTCGACAGAGGCCAGCTCCCTCCCAGCCTTGTCTCAACGGCCCACAACCTCACACCAGGTTCACGGCCGGCACTCATATACCAGGGGGAGAAGAGAGAACTCTCACTAGTCGGAAACAGGTCAGGGAAAAAGGTCCGCGGCCAACGAATTGGCCAACGTATCGATCGATCAACCATACACTCTGCAGAGGTTCTACAATATCCACAAGATCGCCATCATCAGCACCCCGGATGTGCCTAGGCGGATTCTGGTCGCTTGCCAGCCTAGAGTAATGCCACCCTACCACTCAGCCCTGGATTCACCCCAAGTATGTCTGGGATGGCTAAGTCTGTGAAGTCACGTTCCCTCTCCCGAAGGGGGAGCCGCGAACGTCTCGGAAGGGTGTGGGACTCTGATACCCGTACCTTCCTCGCACTCTCTCGCCTAGCAGTAATGGCATTACCCTACCAGGTAGTCCGACCGTCCCCGTCCATAAGGAGCGAGTGGCTTGTAAAGGTATTTCCCCGTGGTCCAGATATCCGCTCCACCTAAGGTGACTAAGCCGGAATGTCTTCTCAAAGGTTTTCATTATATGTGCCACCACAGCACGCTCCTGATCTGGGCTCCACCAACGGCTCACACCCAGATCCACCTCATGTCACCATTTAACCCGCCACAGGTTTTACACCACAGGGGCCTCCAGATATGCCCCACGGCAAGACTTGCACTAGGCTCGTCGTGTATTCCGGCTCGGTCGACTCAACCCTCACCCTCCACACACCCAAGTCACACACACAGCACGCTCACACATCACCAAGTCTGGCATCACCCGCCAAACCATTCCCAATGGTTCACCACCCGCATCACATCTCAGATATAATACGAAGTGGAGTTAATAATATAATGGTGAATCATGCAAGCAAGCAGGCGAGTAAGCATGAATAAGTGAGCGATTGCGCAAAGCAGGGTGTTGTGGTAGAGTGGGTTGCAATCAGGTAATAAAGGCTTAGGTAGTATCATGCATCAAAATACTAGCAAAGGAATAAATACAAAAGCACTAGCAAGTCTACTTATTTGCAATGTCTAATAGGATTCTCTAAAAGAGGGTGCTGCCATGACACCTGCGAAGTAGTTGTAGTCGTGGTTAATTATTCCTCGTTGGTGTTCCATCAGCGAGGTCGTCTCCTCCTGAGTTGACTCCATGTCGCAGTCCTTGTTGTCGTCCATGCTCTCTTCTCTTGGTCCAATCGTATGCTACTCCACGAAACGACGCACACATGGCAGGAGAACACTCACACCATAATTGAAAAGACAACAAGACGCAGGAAGATCCGAGACACTAAAATACACAAGATTTAGCTCTCTCGGCGTTTGTCCGATTTCCTCGAGCTAGGAACAAAGTGGTGGTTTGCCAGTTTAAGTCTTGGTCAAGCCAGTACGGCTTTATGATATAGGGTTCAAACCAAGGCCTATCCTTAGCAAACACCACGGCTCACATCCTTCGATTTGGTCGTCATTTAATAGGGCGGAAATCAGAGGATGGGCCTAACAAATAACGGACGACGGGGTTCGGCTCTTGTAGCCTTATCCCAAAGATCAGTTGATCATAAGAACGATTAACACCATTGTGACTTGACTCCAAAGTACCTTGGCTTGCCCGCTATGGTAGAAAGCGGTAGCGCAAAGGATTGGACATCTATAATCCTCTCGATCCATACGACACTTATACGTCGGGAACCGAGACTCGGGGTTACTCGATATATTGTAAACGAGCGAGGCTAGCTCAGCACATCTATGCCATGTTCTCAGACGCATCTTCAGAGAAGATGGTTTTTGACGGTCGATCGAGTCAACGTACGGGGTTCTGAGATACAGCATAGACCATAGCTTCGCTAATAAAAGAATAGCGGAAGTATAATATATAAGTCGAAGGTTCATTCCAACGCACACGTCATGGTAGAAGACGGGGTGTTGGAAGGAGTGACACAATATAAGATGCAAGTGCGCAAACTACTTGTAGGGTACCCGACCGAGGTGCTCTGGCACTAAGTCATTTCCAGATTCGTAGCGGTGCGGTTGTCACCGCGAGAATCCAGATATGCAATGGTCATCGGGGTACAAGCATACAATAGTCTGTGCACGAAGAAGCATTTATAAAATAATCTCCAGCAAGTATAAAAGACTATAGAATATTCATAAGCAAGCAAAAAGGCTTTTTATAAAATATTCAAAAGTTAGAAGGCATAGCTCCATGGTCATGGCAAGGCGAACTTGCGACCACAAGATACTCCCTCGAGAGATCGAATTACACTCGGCATCGCGGCCATGGCGAGACGGGTCTCGCGATCGTAATATCCGAACGAGGTACGATCCCTTAGCCGGCTTAAAGGCTCGGCACATATAGGCATCACGCGAACATTCATTCAGGCAACATTAAGAACCATAAGGCGACAAAAGACATCGAACCAAATTAAGTGGAGTAGCACATTCCCATAGCATGAGTTGGATGGATCCTGTATCACAAGCGCATATACAGGTGGTTGTAAGATCGAGGTGCATGAGTACAGATAGATAAATAAGAGACTTTCCAGAAGTGGCTTGGTAGATCGACTATGAAATAACGTGGTTCCCAAAGGGTCATGGTGACGGCACATAGGGTCACGGGGTCTCCTCAACTGTCATACGCTACGGTTTCCATCAGGGCATCCTACGGTCAAAAGATGAGAATAGAGTTACCTGGTCGTCCAGCAAGTCAACTAAGTCTCGTTCCTCACGGTCTAACGTCCAGCATGTCCAAACGTCCAGCATGTCGTCCAACACGTTCTACGATCCGTTCTATTCGGGCGTCGCGCATGGTGGTAGGGAATTGGATGAGAGGTTTGTCACTAACCATGATTCATCGAGAGTAGTGTCCGACGTTGCGCGGCATCATCCTCGTGATTTGGTCATCATCCATCAGCTTAGCGTGTACCTAAAGAGAAGTTCGTTCGAGGACAAGTAGATGACAACAAAATAATAGACGATGGCGGAATAATCAAAATAACGAGATAATGAGTTCATAAGAATATAGCCGGCACGATGGCACGGACATAGAAAATGATAAATGGTCATATTATACAAAGACAGATCAAGGATTGTTATGTGCAGGATATAAATTAGGACTATGTCTTCATCTTCGGCTGACGTTGTGTATTCTGGATGTGGCAGGGGTTACATTGTTTTGGCGATGCTTCAGATACATGGGCGGATCAGCGAGTACCACCTTCTTGTCACAGAGTGAGAATCCTTGTGGGGTTATTTGGACGGCGTTCCCATCTGGTTCGGCTTGTGCACGGGTTCGGCGGTCCCGATTTCCTGCAACAGAGTGGATACATCGGCGCGAGGGCCGCGAGTCAAGCGATGATCATGGCATCGGACAAAAGGGAGTTTTACATACTGCATTATTAAGTAAGAGTTCGTCATAGGAATTCGACCCATATCAACAGTTCAGTTTTCAGTGAGTATAGCAGGGTCACACAGAGAGTCATTACTCATTTTCATAGGTAGATATGGCAATCCAGTGACCAACATTATGAGTTGATGCACTACTAGATCGAATCAGTGATAGCATAGGTAAAATGGATAACAGATACTTGTCTCAGGGATTACAGTGAGCATCCTCCTAGAACGACCCTTAGGAGGAGATAGGGTTCCAGGGTGCTCACCATGACTCTTGGCCGCCGGTAGGGTGCGCGGTGAAGGGCTCGGTTCGGTGCAGAGAGGGAGAAGTTGTTGGGGCGGCGCAGTGAGGATCCACGAGCACGGCGTTGGGTCGGGGTACGGTCGGCGTCGTCCCAAGGCGAGGCGTGACGCGGTGCGGATTCCTTCAGAGTGCACGGTGGGGCGGACCCGGCCGTCTCTGGATCCCGTGGCTCGTCGCGATGGGGATCCGGTCGGGGTGTGCGGACGGGAACTCGAGGACGGCGAGGTCCGGCGCGGGATCGTCGGGAGGCGGAGACGAGGAAGACGGAGGGGAAGTCGGTGAAGAGTCGCTCATGGACGCGCCGGTTCGGGAAGAAAGCGACGGCGTGTAGAAGACCGGCTCGGCTTCGGTGCTCGGCGTCAGTGCTCGGCGTCGAGGACGAGGTTGCAGAAGAGCAGGTGGTGGGCGACCGGAGCAGCTTGTCGCGACCGCAGCTACTCAGCTTGGCGTGGCGCGGCTATGGCCACCGCGTGACGGCTTAGAAGAAGAGGAGAAGTAGGCGGCGGGAGCGGCGGCTGCTAGAGAGAGGGGCGCGAGCGCTCGGGGGAAGAAGAGGCGCGGCGCTCGCGGTAGGTGGCGCGGAGGTAGGTGGGGAAGGGGCGCGGTAGGTGGGCAGGGCGCGGCGGCGCGGTTGGTGGCGAAGCGGGGCGTGGTAGGTGGCGAGCGCGGGCTCGCCTTTGGCGGCGGCGGCGGCTCCTGGGAGCGCCTGCTCCTAGGGTTCCCGGGGTGGCACGGCTGGGCCAGCTACTGGGCTGTCTGGGCCGCGCGAGTAAGCGGCCTGCGGGCGGAGGTAGGTAGCGAAGGCGGCCTGGCGCGTGGGTCCAACGTGCTGAGGCCGAGGCTCCGCGCGTGGGCTCGGGCGAAGCGGAGTGTGCGTGCCGAGGCCGAGGCCGAGGCTCCGCGCGTGGGCTCGGGCGAAGCGGAGATCGCGTGCCGAGGCCGAGGCCGAGGCTCCGCGCGTGGGCTCGGGCGAAGCGGAGATCGCGTGCCGAGGCCGAGGCTCCGCGCGTGGGCTCGGGCGAAGCGGAGATCGCGGCTGGGCTCGGGCGAAGCGGAGATCGCGGCTGGGGCGCTGTGCGGCTATGCCTGGGCCAGCTGGGCCGCGAGCGCAAGCAGGCCGGTGAAGAGGGAGGACGAGCGGCTGCTGGGCCCGTGCGACTGAGCCAGGACGCTGTGCGGCCAGGAGAGGAGGAAAGGGAGAGAGAGAGAAAGGAAGAAGGAGAAGGATTTGGCCCAAGAGGAAGAAAAAGGTTTTGTCTATTTTGAAAGGAGGGGTATTCCAATAGGAGTTTGGGAGAAATTCGAAAAGGATTTGAATGAAATTCATATGAGGGAATTTAGGATCTTAATAGAGGTTGATTACGAATTCCCGAAGGGTGGTCATAATAGAAGGTCGGGGATCACTGAGAGAGACTCGAGATAATCCGAATAAATACGAGGGGGTTGCTATGGTCATGTGCTCTCCAACATAAGACTTAAGTTGCAAAAAGAATATTCGGCAAACACCTACAAACAATACTATATGTATGCAACAATTTATTTATAAATTGTTCCTGGTTTGGCTAGTAACTACATGCTCCACATATTCACAGAAAAGTTTTAAAGAGTTCAAATTTTCGGGTTATTACAGTCCACCCACCTTACAAGGATCTCGTCCACGAGATTTAGGAGTTAGTGCTAATGTGTCAGGTCTCGTTGTTAAGTCATCTGCGTTAATGCATTATTTTGAACTCTAGCATTTTGAAGAGGAGTTTTGGAAACATTTGTTTTCGGAACCCCTTTTAAAATGGAGAAAGTTTGTTTCGCAAAGTAAGAGAAATTTCCTTCTATTTTTAAATTCTAGTTGAAAACACTTTCGTAAACATTGTTCTTTCGAAGAACAAATTGAGGGTTAGTTTTGAAATAAATCGGTATTTCAAATCCTTTTGGGATATTAGTTCGATTTTCAAAATCAAGGTCTCATGTTCAAAATGTTCTTAGGAGGCCCAAGAAATTGTTTTGGTAAAAACTGTGTTTTGCAAAGGGTCCTCTTTTTAAATGAAAGGGTTCTTGAAACATCTAATCGAAGAATGGTTTTCACAAATAAAGGCAGTTTATCCAAAAACTTCCTTAAAACACGATAAAACAAGGCAGGATTTTCGAAAACT
This sequence comes from Coix lacryma-jobi var. lacryma-jobi, assembly GCA_009763385.1. Taxonomy (NCBI): domain Eukaryota; kingdom Viridiplantae; phylum Streptophyta; class Magnoliopsida; order Poales; family Poaceae; genus Coix; species Coix lacryma-jobi. The sequence goes on along the minus strand of VDCT01000796.1, from coordinate 34,466 downwards.
TTTCAAATCGGGGAGGCATTTGAAGGGGTAATAAGCGGGGTTTTCGTAAAGCTTTTCAAAACTCCATAGGTGATATTTGAAACGTATTGGAGGGTTTTCGAAATGAAAATACTCATTTTGCTTTCCAAAATATTTTGAGAGCTAATTATTTCGAAAGGTACTTTTGAAAGAGGCATTACTCCACGCGCTTCTGAAAATTAAAGCAAGCTAGCTTTCAGGATGATTCAAAATAAATTAATAGCTTTTGAAAATGGAAATAATTATTTAGTTTGAAATTGGACATTGATTGCAAAAGGCTTCATAAAATGGGATGTATTTCGACAATCAAGTTGAATATAATATACTTATATATTTTTGCAATAGTTTTTGTTTTATAAATCCTTTAAAATGGAGAGCTTTTGAAAAGGGGTCATGCTCTTTGGTCAAAATTAAAGGATTTTGAAACAAAGCTGAGCCAGGGATTGTGATGGTATTTTGTTTTAAGATAACAAGTATGGACTTTCATTTCTAAAAGGGTTTTTGTCAAATATTTTGTGTTCTTTTCGCAAAGGGTTTTGAAAGGGGTTCTATCTAGGCTTTTGACATTTTAAAAACCAAAGCTTTTATAAAAGAGAGTCTTTGTTTTCCCAGACTCTTTCAGAAAAGACTTTCAAGAACGGTTGAGCTAGTATCTGGGAATCAAACTATTTTGCAACACTTTTCTAAACATGCTTTTGGCTACGAGATGTTTTGAAATAGCAAGAACCGTCAGTTTTGAAATCTTTTCAAAGAAATGTTTTGCAAAACTTTTTAAATCTAGAATAATCGGATTTTTGAAAATAGTGGAAGTCGGCACTGGTTTTGCAATAGAAGCATTTTCAAATCATGCTCGTCTATTTTAAGAATTTTGAAACAAGCAGTTTTGAAAATACGATGGTTCTTGAAGCGGGGCGTTGCTCCCTTTTAGAATATAAAACTAGATTTGAAACAGACTTTTTAATTAGTGTTCTTTTGAAAGGCAAAGATTTTGCTTGATTAAAACAGTTGTAAAGCATTCCTTGAAAGTAGGATTGATTTTTGAAAAGTGGAACTTGGCTCTTGGTTTGAAATCAAAATAGTTTTACGACAAAATCGAGCCAGAGTCCTTTGTTTAAACTCATTTTACTTAATGAAAACAAAACTTGGTTTCCTGAAATCAAATTTCGAAACACTTTTCTGAAAAGAAAAGGGTTTTCAAACTAGCTTTTGAAGGGATCAGTTTGAGAAGAAAGGCTATTTTGAAAGGAAAGTATTTCGAAATCACAATATTTCATAAGGCTTTGGTGGGACGGGGTTTTTAAAATAGAGAGGATGCATGGTTTGTAAAATCCTTTTAAAAGAAATGTTTCGCAATGCTTTTAAAATCTAGCGCAGGCTTCTAGAAATAGTCGAGATCGTCGTAAGTTTTGCAATCAAATTTTGGAATCTTTTGATTTTGAAAACAAAAGACACTTTTGTTTCAAAAGATTTCCGCAAAACAAGAACCTTTTATATCTACGACAGTTTTTGGAAAGTAGTGATTCGTAAATAACATAGTTTTTAAAGAGAAATCATTTTTGAATCAACCTTTGGAATAGACTTTGAAAATTTATTAGAATAGTTGCTTTTGAAATCCAAGACTAGTCCCAGGTTGAAAATATAAATCAAAATTTTTTTCAAAGGAGATAGTTTATATTTTTAACCAAATAGGGGAAAATTTTGAAGTTTGAAATTTATAAATCAAATCTGTTTTTCTAAATAGTCTGGAAAACATGGTGCTTCGTCTCATAACTTTGGGTAGTTGGGTCATTTATGTACAATATGAAGGGGTCTTGGGTGGGATATATATATCCGGAGATACCCAGGGTCCAGAGTCCTTATACATATAAACTAGTTCTAGGAATTACACTCAAGTAGTAAAAAGGCGAATGAAAAAGCAGGAAACACAAGATCCAGACAATCAGACAGCATTACAACTCCTATATGCATAGTGTTGACTTAAGGCGACTCTTTAAACCTTTAAGTCTCACACATCTAACGTCTAGCGTGGGCAGTCACGGGGTATGTTCTTTTCTAGATAGCTTTTCCAGGGTAAGAGTGTTAATAAGTAGCAGAAGTCAAGGCGGGGAAAAGAAAACTAGTGTCAGCAGTCATTAGACGAGATGTTTGGCTTCTATACTAGTGTTTGGGTCCTGAGGTTTCGTCCTAAGGTCAAGTATGGCTCTGATACCAACTGAAACGTCCTCAATTTTCCGCGAAGGGAAAATCCACAGAACGAGTTATAATATGACAAAACCAGGAATTGATCTTATCATATTATCTTATATCAGTCGATATCACAGTCATACATCGTAGAGTTTACAAAGATAAGCATTACATCATTGAGTAACACCTATTACAGAGTCTAAATCTAGCGGAAGACTATTGAGTGAAAGCTCCTCCTTCACAGACATCATCAGAGTTGTTGTAGCGCAGCATCGACCGGATCCTCCGAACCAAACTTGAGCGTAGGCACGAAACCTCCTAAAGTCAGTACCTCTGAAGCAGGAAATCTGCACACCGCCAGATGTGTGCAGGCCATGGTCAGCACCGATGAGCTTTAGTGGAAAGATAAAACAAGGGATCTGGCGATCCTAATATTTGGCTGTGGATTTGCATCCTAGTGCAAGAGTAGCAGTAATATGTAATATTTATCAAGTTTTAACACATTCCCATACACACACATCCACATCCACCCACCATATCCATCCCAACATCACCACACCATCACCTCATCTCATCTCACACACTCAGTCGACAGAGGCCAGCTCCCTCCCAGCCTTGTCTCAACGGCCCACAACCTCACACCAGGTTCACGGCCGGCACTCATATACCAGGGGGAGAAGAGAGAACTCTCACTAGTCGGAAACAGGTCAGGGAAAAAGGTCCGCGGCCAACGAATTGGCCAACGTATCGATCGATCAACCATACACTCTGCAGAGGTTCTACAATATCCACAAGATCGCCATCATCAGCACCCCGGATGTGCCTAGGCGGATTCTGGTCGCTTGCCAGCCTAGAGTAATGCCACCCTACCACTCAGCCCTGGATTCACCCCAAGTATGTCTGGGATGGCTAAGTCTGTGAAGTCACGTTCCCTCTCCCGAAGGGGGAGCCGCGAACGTCTCGGAAGGGTGTGGGACTCTGATACCCGTACCTTCCTCGCACTCTCTCGCCTAGCAGTAATGGCATTACCCTACCAGGTAGTCCGACCGTCCCCGTCCATAAGGAGCGAGTGGCTTGTAAAGGTATTTCCCCGTGGTCCAGATATCCGCTCCACCTAAGGTGACTAAGCCGGAATGTCTTCTCAAAGGTTTTCATTATATGTGCCACCACAGCACGCTCCTGATCTGGGCTCCACCAACGGCTCACACCCAGATCCACCTCATGTCACCATTTAACCCGCCACAGGTTTTACACCACAGGGGCCTCCAGATATGCCCCACGGCAAGACTTGCACTAGGCTCGTCGTGTATTCCGGCTCGGTCGACTCAACCCTCACCCTCCACACACCCAAGTCACACACACAGCACGCTCACACATCACCAAGTCTGGCATCACCCGCCAAACCATTCCCAATGGTTCACCACCCGCATCACATCTCAGATATAATACGAAGTGGAGTTAATAATATAATGGTGAATCATGCAAGCAAGCAGGCGAGTAAGCATGAATAAGTGAGCGATTGCGCAAAGCAGGGTGTTGTGGTAGAGTGGGTTGCAATCAGGTAATAAAGGCTTAGGTAGTATCATGCATCAAAATACTAGCAAAGGAATAAATACAAAAGCACTAGCAAGTCTACTTATTTGCAATGTCTAATAGGATTCTCTAAAAGAGGGTGCTGCCATGACACCTGCGAAGTAGTTGTAGTCGTGGTTAATTATTCCTCGTTGGTGTTCCATCAGCGAGGTCGTCTCCTCCTGAGTTGACTCCATGTCGCAGTCCTTGTTGTCGTCCATGCTCTCTTCTCTTGGTCCAATCGTATGCTACTCCACGAAACGACGCACACATGGCAGGAGAACACTCACACCATAATTGAAAAGACAACAAGACGCAGGAAGATCCGAGACACTAAAATACACAAGATTTAGCTCTCTCGGCGTTTGTCCGATTTCCTCGAGCTAGGAACAAAGTGGTGGTTTGCCAGTTTAAGTCTTGGTCAAGCCAGTACGGCTTTATGATATAGGGTTCAAACCAAGGCCTATCCTTAGCAAACACCACGGCTCACATCCTTCGATTTGGTCGTCATTTAATAGGGCGGAAATCAGAGGATGGGCCTAACAAATAACGGACGACGGGGTTCGGCTCTTGTAGCCTTATCCCAAAGATCAGTTGATCATAAGAACGATTAACACCATTGTGACTTGACTCCAAAGTACCTTGGCTTGCCCGCTATGGTAGAAAGCGGTAGCGCAAAGGATTGGACATCTATAATCCTCTCGATCCATACGACACTTATAGTCGGGAACCGAGACTCGGGGTTACTCGATATATTGTAAACGAGCGAGGCTAGCTCAGCACATCTATGCCATGTTCTCAGACGCATCTTCAGAGAAGATGGTTTTTGACGGTCGATCGAGTCAACGTACGGGGTTCTGAGATACAGCATAGACCATAGCTTCGCTAATAAAAGAATAGCGGAAGTATAATATATAAGTCGAAGGTTCATTCCAACGCACACGTCATGGTAGAAGACGGGGTGTTGGAAGGAGTGACACAATATAAGATGCAAGTGCGCAAACTACTTGTAGGGTACCCGACCGAGGTGCTCTGGCACTAAGTCATTTCCAGATTCGTAGCGGTGCGGTTGTCACCGCGAGAATCCAGATATGCGATGGTCATCGGGGTACAAGCATACAATAGTCTGTGCACGAAGAAGCATTTATAAAATAATCTCCAGCAAGTATAAAAGACTATAGAATATTCATAAGCAAGCAAAAAGGCTTTTTATAAAATATTCAAAAGTTAGAAGGCATAGCTCCATGGTCATGGCAAGGCGAACTTGCGACCACAAGATACTCCCTCGAGAGATCGAATTACACTCGGCATCGCGGCCATGGCGAGACGGGTCTCGCGATCGTAATATCCGAACGAGGTACGATCCCTTAGCCGGCTTAAAGGCTCGGCACATATAGGCATCACGCGAACATTCATTCAGGCAACATTAAGAACCATAAGGCGACAAAAGACATCGAACCAAATTAAGTGGAGTAGCACATTCCCATAGCATGAGTTGGATGGATCCTGTATCACAAGCGCATATACAGGTGGTTGTAAGATCGAGGTGCATGAGTACAGATAGATAAATAAGAGACTTTCCAGAAGTGGCTTGGTAGATCGACTATGAAATAACGTGGTTCCCAAAGGGTCATGGTGACGGCACATAGGGTCACGGGGTCTCCTCAACTGTCATACGCTACGGTTTCCATCAGGGCATCCTACGGTCAAAAGATGAGAATAGAGTTACCTGGTCGTCCAGCAAGTCAACTAAGTCTCGTTCCTCACGGTCTAACGTCCAGCATGTCCAAACGTCCAGCATGTCGTCCAACACGTTCTACGATCCGTTCTATTCGGGCGTCGCGCATGGTGGTAGGGAATTGGATGAGAGGTTTGTCACTAACCATGATTCATCGAGAGTAGTGTCCGACGTTGCGCGGCATCATCCTCGTGATTTGGTCATCATCCATCAGCTTAGCGTGTACCTAAAGAGAAGTTCGTTCGAGGACAAGTAGATGACAACAAAATAATAGACGATGGCGGAATAATCAAAATAACGAGATAATGAGTTCATAAGAATATAGCCGGCACGATGGCACGGACATAGAAAATGATAAATGGTCATATTATACAAAGACAGATCAAGGATTGTTATGTGCAGGATATAAATTAGGACTATGTCTTCATCTTCGGCTGACGTTGTGTATTCTGGATGTGGCAGGGGTTACATTGTTTTGGCGATGCTTCAGATACATGGGCGGATCAGCGAGTACCACCTTCTTGTCACAGAGTGAGAATCCTTGTGGGGTTATTTGGACGGCGTTCCCATCTGGTTCGGCTTGTGCACGGGTTCGGCGGTCCCGATTTCCTGCAACAGAGTGGATACATCGGCGCGAGGGCCGCGAGTCAAGCGATGATCATGGCATCGGACAAAAGGGAGTTTTACATACTGCATTATTAAGTAAGAGTTCGTCATAGGAATTCGACCCATATCAACAGTTCAGTTTTCAGTGAGTATAGCAGGGTCACACAGAGAGTCATTACTCATTTTCATAGGTAGATATGGCAATCCAGTGACCAACATTATGAGTTGATGCACTACTAGATCGAATCAGTGATAGCATAGGTAAAATGGATAACAGATACTTGTCTCAGGGATTACAGTGAGCATCCTCCTAGAACGACCCTTAGGAGGAGATAGGGTTCCAGGGTGCTCACCATGACTCTTGGCCGCCGGTAGGGTGCGCGGTGAAGGGCTCGGTTCGGTGCAGAGAGGGAGAAGTTGTTGGGGCGGCGCAGTGAGGATCCACGAGCACGGCGTTGGGTCGGGGTACGGTCGGCGTCGTCCCAAGGCGAGGCGTGACGCGGTGCGGATTCCTTCAGAGTGCACGGTGGGGCGGACCCGGCCGTCTCTGGATCCCGTGGCTCGTCGCGATGGGGATCCGGTCGGGGTGTGCGGACGGGAACTCGAGGACGGCGAGGTCCGGCGCGGGATCGTCGGGAGGCGGAGACGAGGAAGACGGAGGGGAAGTCGGTGAAGAGTCGCTCATGGACGCGCCGGTTCGGGAAGAAAGCGACGGCGTGTAGAAGACCGGCTCGGCTTCGGTGCTCGGCGTCAGTGCTCGGCGTCGAGGACGAGGTTGCAGAAGAGCAGGTGGTGGGCGACCGGAGCAGCTTGTCGCGACCGCAGCTACTCAGCTTGGCGTGGCGCGGCTATGGCCACCGCGTGACGGCTTAGAAGAAGAGGAGAAGTAGGCGGCGGGAGCGGCGGCTGCTAGAGAGAGGGGCGCGAGCGCTCGGGGGAAGAAGAGGCGCGGCGCTCGCGGTAGGTGGCGCGGAGGTAGGTGGGGAAGGGGCGCGGTAGGTGGGCAGGGCGCGGCGGCGCGGTTGGTGGCGAAGCGGGGCGTGGTAGGTGGCGAGCGCGGGCTCGCCTTTGGCGGCGGCGGCGGCTCCTGGGAGCGCCTGCTCCTAGGGTTCCCGGGGTGGCACGGCTGGGCCAGCTACTGGGCTGTCTGGGCCGCGCGAGTAAGCGGCCTGCGGGCGGAGGTAGGTAGCGAAGGCGGCCTGGCGCGTGGGTCCAACGTGCTGAGGCCGAGGCTCCGCCGTGGGCTCGGGCGAAGCGGAGTGTGCGTGCCGAGGCGAGGCCGAGGCTCCGCGCGTGGGCTCGGGCGAAGCGGAGATCGCGTGCCGAGGCCGAGGCCGGGCTCCGCGCGTGGGCTCGGGCGAAGCGAGATCGCGTGCCGAGGCCGAGGCTCCGCGCGTTGGGCTCGGGCGAAGCGGAGATCGCGGCTGGGCTCGGGCGAAGCGGAGATCGCGGCTGGGGCGCTGTTCGGCTATTGCCTGGGCCAGCTGGGCCGCGAGCGCAAGCAGGCCGGTGAAGAGGGAGGAACGAGCGGCTGCTGGGCCCGTGCGACTGAGCCAGGACGCTGTGCGGCCAGGAGAGGAGGAAAGGGAGAGAGAGAGAAAGGAAGAAGGAGAAGGATTTGGCCCAAGAGGAAGAAAAGGTTTTGTCTATTTGAAAGGAGGGGTATTCCAATAGGAGTTTGGGAGAAATTCGAAAAGGATTTGAATGAAATTCATATGAGGGAATTTAGGATCTTAATAGAGGTTGATTACGAATTCCCGAAGGGTGGTCATAATAGAAGGTCGGGGATCACTGAGAGAGACTCGAGATAATCCGAATAAATACGAGGGGGTTGCTATGGTCATGTGCTCTCCAACATAAGACTTAAGTTGCAAAAAGAATATTCGGCAAACACCTACAAACAATACTATATGTATGCAACAATTTATTTATAAATTGTTCCTGGTTTGGCTAGTAACTACATGCTCCACATATTCACAGAAAAGTTTTAAAGAGTTCAAATTTTCGGGTTATTACACGAGGCATCCCCCCTCGCATCCGATCGAAAGGACTCGCGGGATGACAAGCCAGGGCAATCGGCATGCCGGACAGCTCGAGGAGCCGGCCAGTCGGTTCAGCCTGGCACCCCTCGACGAAAGAGGGTCTAAAAACTCGGACAGTTGCGACTAATCTCTTTTCTTTGTGTGAGCATGAGATTTTCAGGCCTCGGGTGAAAGCTCGACCCCCATCTCGCCTGAGCCCTCGAGACCAGGCCCAGGACAAACGCTTGTTCTCCGTCTCGTCCGAGCCCTCCGAGCCAAGCCTCGGACGAAGTCTCCCACGGCAAAGGAAAGGTTACCACGAATATTTAATATTACTACCGAACCACATTTCGAGCATGTTGACAGGTACACACGGCGCCGCGATCTCCGCTCCCTGACGATTTCCGCCTAAAAAGGCGCGCCCGCTGAGCAGAAGGTTCCCAAACAACGGAGGATTCTTCGGGAAGCGCACGAGGGAGTTCTAACCACTCCCCCATGGCCTCGGGGGCTACTGTCGGTGGTACAAAAAAGGGTACCCCCAATCAACGCACACACCCGAACGCTCCGTCTCCGTCTCGTCCGAGCCCTCCCCAGCCAGGCCTCGGGCGAACGCTCCGTCTCCGTCTCGCCCGAGCCCTCCCAGCAAGGCCTCGGGCGAACGCTCTATCCGTCTCGCCCGAGCCCTCCTAGCCAGGCCTCGGGCGAACGCTCTGTCTCCGTCTCGCCCGAGCCCTCCCAACAAGGCCTCGGGCGAGCACGATCGCTCTCCGTCTCGCTCGAAGCCCTCCAGGCCTCGGGCGAGCGCGCCCCCACACCTCGAGCCTTAACGCACGGACCTCGAGCTGCACAGACAGCCGTACCAACCCATGCCACGCATTTAATGTCTTCACCTACTCCGGTCATGTCCACCAGTGCACAGCGTGTACCACAGTGACTCGGTATAAAGGTCAAGTCTCGTTTTCACCACAAGCATGGGCAAAAGGGCACCAGTACGGCACTGTTCGGCCAAGCCAAGCACTGTAACCCCTCGAGGCAGGTTGCGCGCTCCTCGAGCCCTGCACTGTAGCCCCTCGAGGCCGGCTACGCGCTCCTCGAGCCCTGCACCGTAACCCCTCGAGGCCGGCTGCGCGCTCCTCGAGCCCTGCACCGTAACACCTCGAGGTCGGCTCCGCGCCCCTCGAGCCCCCGTGGCACCACCTCGAAGCCGGCTCCGCGCCCTTCGAGCCCTAACTACTTTCGTGCTATTGGAGGACAGGTACCCCAAGACCCGGAGGGACCTCACCGCGTACTGTACATTCCGGGATGGGTGCTGTACGGCTCCCGCCTTGTCGCGCCACCACGTCCGCGCCCAGGATGGAAGCCACGACCCAAGGACGCCTCAACAGCGACGATCACATCGGCTCCAGTGGCCCCGACAAGACAGGGTTCCTACCCTTCTCCGTATGGGGCACCATACGCCCCGACATCTGTAATTCCTTTATGTAACCCTGGCCTCCCCTTGCTCTATAAAAGGGGACACTAGGGCCCTCATTCAGGAGGACGAACGCAACACACGAGTCCACACATAGACATGAGTCCGGACTCCGGTCCACGCTCACTGAGCTTGTATTCTCCCCTGTACAAGCACTTAGGTGCAAGTAATACAAGAACATCTCCCCCCGCTGGACGTAGGGCCTTCTTTGCCCGAACCAGGATAAATCCTTGTGTCCCCTTGCATCACCATCCAGGAAGAGAAGCACGTGATCATATTACTCGTTGGTGTGATACCCCGGGTACGAAACACCGACACATGGCTTCCGCGCTTCCACAGCGCTTGGCGTACTGTTCACGTACGGTCGACCAACCCGCGTCCTACATGTATACAGCTCTATCCGAGCCCAGCTGTACAAAGGACACATCTTACTTTGCTTTTCTCTGCACCCATACCGGTATTTTGTGCAAGTGCTTGGCGAGGTAGGACAGTGGCCCTAGCAGCTAGCAGCGCGGCATGGTCATCATTTACTAGGCTTCGCACCATGCGAGGGCAGCGAGAGATGAACGGGGACATGGCAGGATGCGTTGCGGGTACCGGCAGGTGATGCAGGTCTAGCAGGTTTCTAGCTAAGCTTCCTCCGCCTTGGCTGGACAGCTACACACCATGCATTATAGATAGATTTATAAGGAGTGCCCGGCGGTCGTGGCTCCGCTGCCGCTGCTACTTTCTCAATCTAGCTAAGCACATGCCACTTCGAAATTTCGAATCGACCTGGATGCTCACCGCCGTGGCCAGATTACTTAAGGAGTAATCTATAATATATTTCACACTACTTGACTTTATTTGCAAAAGAAAAAATAAAATCTGATTTGGGTCTTAGAACCTGCACAATGCAATAGACAAACCAAAACCTACTATATAATTTCACCTTTTGGATTAAATGTCACTTTAACGTCTGTATTTAATTCACAGTATTATTATTCTATCTTGTGATCTATATGTTTTTACTATATATAAAAGTTTAGCTATCTCGTAGCAATGTATGAGCACGAACCTAGTAAGCCTAAGAGGCATTGTTGGTTACTCCCTGCTTAAGCCCGCTAGACAAGTGTAGGTGTCCGTTGGTGCCCGCAAAGGATTTTTTTTTAGGCAGGATTTGGTGCCCGCGAAGGATTTTTTTAGGCAGGATTTAGCAGGTGCAGACAAACCTGCACCAACTTACATCCCTATTCAGGCCTGCGTGATCGGCTTGAGAGTGTTTGGTCCTGGTTGAGGATCGAGTCTCTGTTTCCACAGTGAGCAGGACGCAAAAGAGATCGGTTTCCACCGTGGTCATCTATCTCTCCTCTCTAATACAGTTGTACTATTTGCATCTGTTATCCGTCTTTTATTAAGTGTCGTCGTTGTTATCCGTGACATAAATTTGACTCGATTTATAGAAAATACATACAATATTTGTATCTCCAAATAATATATTAAAAAATAGATTCAAAGATCTTTCCAGGGATACCTTTCTAAAGAATGTCGGAGGGTCATCTCCTAATTCTTTCATTTCTTGGTACCTTTCTGAAGGCGCCGCAAAGGAATGTTTATTAAATGTAGACTAAAAAATAACTAATTACACAGATTGCGATAACTTTACAGACTATTTTTTAAGCTTAATTAGTTCATAATTTGACAATACTGTGCAACAGTATGTGCTAATGATGAATTTAGTCTTCATAAATTCATCTCATGATTTTCTGACGGGATATGAAATTTGTTTTTTAATTAGTTAATTTTTATTATACTAAATTAGTACCGCAACATTCGATGTGACATCCAAAAACTTTTCACCTCTCAGCTAAACACTCCCTTACTAGGCGGTTTTGAACCTTCTGCTCAGTTTTGCACCTGTTTATATTTGTACTACAAGCATTATTGGATTGCTGATGCTCCGGTAAATCCGAGAAGACAAATTCTTTAATGCCATTGGAATCTATACTCTTCCCATATATGCCATTGAAAATTATGCATTTTTTTCATTGCCATCAATTTATAAATTTGGTTAAGTTCATGTTACCAGTTTTCCGTTAAGTTCATGTGCACATCGTTGAGTCTCAACTAGACAATACTACAAACACCTTATGTGCAACACTATGGAGTTGATCAAGAGCATTGTGGTCTCGGGCTTTTTTTTATTTTCTAACCTTTTTTTAAAAAATATTTCAATAATAATCTCACCCAAATAAAATTTGTACATTCTAACCCTTTTGTTGTCGCGCCACCGGGAGTGGCGTGACAAGGTCTTACACGTCGGATATCGTTTCCAACATGGAAAACCTTGTCACGTCAATGCATGTGGCGTGACAGCATGGATCTTGTCGCGCCACCGGGAGTGGCGTGACAATACTGAATTTTCGAAAAATCATAACTCTTCAATACGACGTCGGATGAAGATGATTTTTATATAAAACTTGTAGCTCTCGATGAGATCTACAACTTTGTAGTTTTGAGTTTTTTCATTTGAAGACATTAAGATACTCTAAAAAATTAAATACGTTTTTCAGCACCATAATAAACGTATATAAGAGTTCGTGTTTTTTAAAAATTCATATATTTTTTTGCATGGTATCAAATAAAGATACTTTTTGAGCATATGATTTTGAAAAAAATCATGTTTTTTATATCTTTATTTGATACCACGTAAAAAATATATGAATTTTCAAAAGTGACGAAGTCTTATATGCGTTTATTATGGTGCTGAGAAAACATTTAATTTTTTTGAGCATTTTAACATTCTTAAATGAAAAAACTCAAAACTACAAAGTTGTAGATCTCATCGAGAGCTACAATTTTCATATAAAAATCATCTTCATCCGACGTCGTATTGAAGAGTTATGATTTTTTCGAAAATTCAGTCTTGTCACGCCACTCCCGGTGGCGCGACAAGACCCTACTATCACGCCACATGCATTGACGTGACAAGATTTTCCACGTTGGAAACGATGTCCGACGTGTAAGACCTTGTCACGCCACTCCCGGTGGCGCGACAACGTTATTTGGTCGCGCCAGTGAGGCTGACGCGACCAAAAGGGTTAGAATGTAGAAATTTTATTTAGGTGGGATTATTATTGAAATATTTTTTAAAAAAAGATTAAAAACTAAAAAAAGCCTGTGGTCTCTTCTGGCCTAGCATGCAGGTGGACGCCGAGCACCAACGACAATCGGATGAAACGAGGTGTCTACATATGGTTTGTACGCGCAGCCGGCACCGGCGTGAGACGAGTCGCACCGGGTGCGCTATCTGGTGCGGTAAACATCTCTAGCGTAGAAAATAAGCTGCAGTGGGTTCCGCTGTAGGTTCCGATATCCGTGCATGTACGTCAAACGAAGCGGAGAACAGAGCTTTTAGCGGAAGGGCGCAGGACGCGCAGCGCAGCGTGGGATTGGTGCAGGGAGTGGGTCCCACCTTTTGTAGTTACAAAAAATGTTATATCTCACAAACCAAAAACTCAAATTAAATTCCGATTGCACCATTGAACTTGTTGTAATTAATTCTTTAAAACTAGATCTGTCATGAATATATTTAGATAAAGTGATAAGTGGGCCCACAGTAGATAGAGGATGATATAGAGGATGGATGGATGCGAGAGAAATAAGTATAGAGAAGAGAATCTTGATGATCAGGCAGTATAGAGTATGAAAATAGAGGAATATGAGTGCGGATAGTCTGAGTGCGGGCCGGGAGACGAGAGCTGGCCAGCGATGTCGGCACGCAGGATGCGCGCGCGGGCAGCCAACATGCGGGGGAGCCGGAGCCGGAGCCGGAGGAGAGCTGGCCAGCAGTGGTGACACATGCATCCGGCATGCGCAAGGCCCGCGAACCGTGTGACGAGTAGAGGTGACCGGCGGTGGCGGAACGTGCGCGCGGGTGGCGAGCATGAGCATGAGACCGATGTTCAGATGTTGGCAGCCCGCACAGCACGGTGGGGTGCACGAGGCCGACAATGGCAGCGAGCTCGTGGACAACTCCAACGACACGAGTTGCAATGTATCAATCTCTCGCTTTATGTACAGTACTCGTCAGGTGCGTCTCACTCTCACAGCTGTTCATACGCCTTTTTTTTATATGATACATAATATAATATAATATAATTGTCGTCGTACGCTTTGAGATTGGTCGCGTGGCGGTAGGAACTATAGGTAGGGATCGGGCGCCTCCCCAATCCCCTACACCGTCCTAACACTGATTTGCATTTGAAGTCTCCAAGCTAACATGTTTTGCAGTTTTTTAAAAAAGAGTAATAAAAAAAGGTAAAGCACCGCATAGAAGAACCTAATCAAGGTTACCAATGACAATAGCCGATAGGCAAGTCTTGTGAGCGGCTACGAAGGCAAACGAGCAAGAAAGGCAGATATATGTATCCCTAGGCCTTCCGCGGTGTTGGCTTGAAGTGGTGCTTCAAATAGAAAGAGATGATTTAAACATCACTCTACACACTGCAACTATCGATGTCCAAACTAAAAATATTGGGAGCGATGAAGCTACGGGCACCAATGCCCATTGACTTAAACAAATGAGAAAATATACATGTCCCCTTGTCTTCTGCTCTTGCTGAAGCCATTATTGCTTTATTGTTTATTTGTTTCGCTTGTACTGTTGTATTAGGAGAGTGATGCCTATCACTGTAGTTCAAGGGGAGGGATGCCCATTCTCCAGGATGGATCACTTTTTATTTCTGACACCACTCACACAGTGTGGAAGGCCTTAGATTTAGATAGACTTTTCTGAAAGATGGTCAAATGAATCTTTACTCCAAAAATAACCCCTCTACAACCCGCCACGAAACTTTCAAGGCGTGACCTCCTATCCGCCCATCCGCCCGACCCATCCCATCCGCCCGACGCGTCTCCGACTTCGGCCCCCGACGCGTCTGCATGGCTCTAGGCGCGAGCGGCTCCGCCGTTCGCGACCTCGCCGCAGGGAGCGAGTGGCCCGCCACGGCCTCTGCCTCGCCGCTGGGCGCGAGCGGCCCCGCCACGGCCGCGCGGCTAGACGCGAGGGACCTCGCCAGCCGCGGCCTCGCTGGCGGGCATGGCATAGCCAGCCTCGGCCGACGAGCGCGAGCACGACCATCCCTGCATAGCAAGCACGAGCGAGAGGAAGAAGATGGAGTAGTCTGTGCATGACATACGGGCCCTGCTCGTAAGTGGGAGAAGCTTTTCCAAAAGCCAGAGGTTTTCAACCAAAGAGACTTTTAACTATCATGCACACAGTTACAAAAGTTCCCGGTACGAGAAACGTGGTACGTGGGACGTGGATCGATAATTTTAAGTTCCCAGATCGTTAAGGGGTATATTTCTTCGGGATGATTGGATCGTAAAGTGGAACGTGATCTCGAGTAATTGGGACGACATAGGTGGAACGTAGCTATGAAACTAGGATCATAATCCTAAAAATATTTATTTCGATAAAGCTTTTAAGACACTAATAAAATAATTCGTCATAGTTATAAAATTGTTATCAATATAATATATATATATATATATGATTCAATATTAAATTGTATAGAGCTGGTAAAAAGAATACAAATCCATTGAACTATTTGGGTGCAGGGTGCCAGGCTCAGGCCCATTAACTAAGGGGTTGTTTCGATCCATGGCAAAAAAATTTTGCCTGTCACATCGGACGTTACGGTACTAGTTTCGTCTATTAAAAATAAACTAATTATAAAACTAATTACAGGGTCATATGCTAATTACTAAGACGAATCTATTAAGGTAAATTAATCTATCATTAGACAATGTGGCGGATCTGTAGCACCACATTATCAAATCATGAACTAATTAAGTTTAATAGATTCGTCTCGTGAATTAGTCTCCGACTGACAAATTAATTTTTTAATTACTATATTTTTAATAGGTGAAACTAGTGCCGTAACGTCCGATGTGACTGGCAAAAAAAATTTGCCAGGAAACGAACACCCCCTAAGACGTCTAGGTCTCCAACAGTCTAAATCTGTTGGACATACAGATCCGCCGCCAGCCTTCAGGCTCGGCACCAGCACTGTGCAGAGCCCGCCGGTCTCTACATCGTTCCCAGCCGCTGATCCAATATGATTTGGAGTGTTGTCCCAGACTCCCAGCTCATGTCCCAAGCGGTGATCCGTCGTTCGTACCGTATCGACCCCGACTCACGTTCCGGAACGATCGTACCGGAGGCGCGGAATGCTGCTACGTCCCGCGTTCCGTGTGACTCTGATCATGCAACACCTTTTCCAAAGCAGCTTTTATAAAAGTTACAGCTGACTGTAGCTTTTGCAAAAATCACAACTCAACCAATTGAGGCTTAAGCATTCTGCGTGTTGTTGCAGTTGGTCAGGGGAGTTCGGTTTGGGTTACACTCGCACACCAATCCACGCCACACTAGCTAGCCTGCGTGCTCTAGTTGTAATCTTGAAAAATTCTTTTCTTTTAATAAAATACGGGCAAATATGCACGTTCGTGAAAAAAAAACAATAGAACGAGGTACTTTCACAGATCACTGTTACATTTTTTTTCGAACAAAACTACAGTTACACGGTTGTTCAATTCTTATATATCTGATAATACATGCAGGATAACACAAAAATTGGGGAAAACCCAATTGTTGGATTAAAGGGATTGAAACTTTGCCGCCGTAATGAATATGGTACGACTTGCATCTTTTGGGACAGAAGCAGTAGTACAAAAGGATTAGTTAGCAGGTCAGTTCGTTAAGGATGTCAAACACAAACTAGAAATCGTTTCACCACACCCATAAGCTAAGCGGGTGAGCATATTCCAATACTGATTGACTGTATTTCAGTCATTCAGTGTAAGAACTTACAAATATATTGTAGTACCTCCATTATAATTCTATAAATTATAAGTACCTTGGAGAGTCAAAATATATTAAGATCATGTTTAGTTCCTAAAAATTTTCAGAATTTCCTGTCACATCGAATCTTTAGACGCATGCATTAAACATTAAATATAGGTAAAAATAACTAATTATACAGTTTGTCTGTAAATGTCGAGACAAATCTTTTGAATCTAGTTAGTCCATATTTGAACAAAGTTTGTTAAATAACAACGAAAGTGCTACAAAAACTTTACCTAAATTTTTTTTGCCAACTAAACAGGGCCTAAGTTTCGCCAAATTTATATAGTAGAGTAATAATTATAATATAATATGAAATAAGTATTATGAGATTCTTCATTAATTATATTTATATAATAAAATCTTTGTAATTTTTTATATAATACTTTGACCAAAATAAATAAAAAATTTAAAAATATAAGAGAAGCCAGTGCGGGATAAATACAGAATCTAGAAGAATAAAAGATATAAGGGCCTATTTGGATCCCTTCATTTTGGTGGAATTGCAATTCACTTAATAAACTAGTCTATTTGCCTTAAAATTTGACATTCCACCACTTTCCAAGGTTCACATATATGTCTACCTCAAATTACTAGGGTGGGAGAGGGAAATGGATTCCATATATCACCGTACTATATTTCTACTTTATAACTTTTAACATTCTCTTCAACTCACTCTCCTACGATAGAAATGCAACATATGAGTATCTCTCTCGTATCTTTATACTCCTAAAAAACCCAAATGACATCGTCTGATTCGGCCCGCTCGGCTCCTCATCTCGCGAAGCCTACCTTCGTATCCGCCCGGCTCCCTCACCTCGCGCTAACCCAGCAACCGCCCGGCCACGCCCGCCGTGCTGCGTCGCCAGGCCACGCCCAGGCCTGCCCCCGCCTTGCCGCACGACGCTGCGCCACGCCTATACTCACGCACGGCCCGGTCCTCTCCACCACGCAACCTCCCCCGGCGACCGATCGCCCCCGCTCCCCCTGCCGAACGAGCGCCAGCCCTGCTCCCCTGACCGACCGCGTCGACCCGGATCTGCTCCGCACGACCGTGACGCTCCCCCGGCCGACCGGCCTCGACCTCCAACCGGCCCCGCTCCCCCGGCCGACTGGCGTCGACACGGATTTGCTCTGTATGGCCGTCGCCCCCCCCCCCCCCCGGCCGACCGGCGTCGACCTCCACCGGCCCCGCTCCCCCGGCGACCGAGCGCCACCACGCGACCTCCCTCGACGACCGAGCGCCCCCGCTCCCCGGCCGACCGAGCGTCGGCCCCGCTCCCCGACCGAACGGCGTCGGCGCGGGTCTGCTCCGCACGGCCATCGCGGATCTGACCCACGCATTCACGCAACCAGCGCCCAACGCACGAACCTCACCTCGCTCCGCGCCCCCGACCCCGCGGCCTCCTTCCATCCCGCCCGACACCTCCCGTGAATCCTAGCGGCGGCGGCGGACTGCAGACAGAGTCGCGACTCGCGCGCCCCTGGCCTCCTTCCCTCTCATGAGGCAGCGCATCCCAGTGGCGACGGCTGCTGTCTGCAGACGGAGCGGCGGGAGACAGAGCCGCGACCGAGCAGAGGAGGCGGCGGAGGCAGAACGGCTTCCCAGCTGCAGCGGCGAAGCGGCGTCTGAGCGGAGAAGGCGGTGGAGGCAGAGCGGCTTCCCAGCGGCAAGCGGAGCGGCAACGACGATGTTGGCGAGCCTGCATCACGAACATGCGTTCCTTCTCCATTGAACGTTGGAGTTGGTTTCCCTTGGACTCAAGTGCACTACCCCCGGTGAGCTCCTCTCTCTCCTCCCTCAACCTGTGCAAGCCGAGTAGCGTCAGGAATTGTTGCCGCAGCCACGGCGAGCCCCGTATCGACCGAGAGTACGACATGGTCATCATCCCGTTCGACAGCGGTGGCTGCCTGTCCGGCTCTGACTCAGATGACTCCGACTGGTTCATCGGCTGGCTCGAGCAACAGGTGCGGGAGCTCCAGGCGATCAGCAACCCCGAGAACGAGCCAGTTCATGAGGAGAGAATATGTTACATTTCTTTCAATGCATTTTTTTCTGAACTTGACTTCAGTACTCCAAACAGTTCATGAGGTCAAAATATAGCCTGACTTTAGTTCAATCTAGACTAGTCATCAGAGTTTGCCCAGTGCAAGAGCAGTAAGGAGAACAAGCCTGCCGACCTCACCTTGAATACACAACGAATGCCACGCATGAAGCAGCCTCCTGTTCTCCTCTCGATTCGCCTCCCAGAGTTCAGCAATTTCGGTATCATGCAGTTTCAGGCAAGTTAGAGATCAAACATGTATTTGTTTATGTACGTAGGTGGTGGATTGGCGTTCGGCCTATTCCCTTCAAGTGTCCAACTTCTAGGTGATAATTACTTGGAACTGATCATCGTAAAAATGAACGGTCCATTCTCATGGAAGAAATAACTTGAACTGAAGATTGACGAGAACTCACCCAATTATGCATGTCATAACCTTGTGGGTTATTTTTTCTTCAAGAAGCTGTGTTATTGTTTGATAATAATTGGCTAAATAGAATCATGGAGGACCTTGTTATTTATCAGTAATTTGATAAACACGAAGCACCCTGGACAAAGAATTAATTTAGAAAAGGAATAATATTTTATTGTGTTAATCTTGGTCAATCTTAAAAATTTACTAAAAACATTGCATGGGAAACATATACATGGCGAGTATCCTCCTATGGGACCATGCATTTTTGAAGTTTTGTTGCTCCCATTGCAGTCATAGTGTTGGATAAGTCTAGGGATGAACAACAGGTATTAGTTATTAGTATGTACATTTCAGTTGTCAATGTGCTATACCGTGACTGTATTAATTTTAGAATTTTTTCTTTTTTTATTATACATCATTTTAATGTTAGTGTTTAATTTTAGAATATAACATTGTTATATTATTGTGCGATCTATGTATTTTAATATAATTTTTTTGTTGTCCCGTAACAACGCACGGACACGATACTACATCTTTTATAAGGCGTGGAGAATGATTAATGGGAAGTCTATACCTGGCGAGAGAATTAAACGCCACACAGAGGTAATCATTTACACAAGACGTGAGTTGTGGTATTTACACAGATGTGGTATTTGAAGAGAAGTTTTTATTATGGGGGAGCGAGCGAAGACGGACAGAGCGAAGGCGTGCGACGTACGTAGTGTCGCCGATACAGTATGTCATCCGTATTTTTTAGTTGTGAGAGAATCCATTATAGTTAAGCATTATTACAGTCTTGTTACTAAAATTCAGGATTGACAATCTTACTATATATATATATTTGATGGACCTAAAAAGAATTGATTCTTTTTGTAGGTTAATTATAAAGCCAGAGGAAGACATTGGGTGCTTGATAGTGGGTGCACTCAACACATGACCGGAGATAGTAGAATGTTCAAATCAATCAACACTAGTGGCAATGATCATGCTAATGCTATCACATTTGGTGACAACAAGAAAGGCAAGGTCAAAGGCTTGGGCAAGATTGCAATATCTAATGACTTGAGCATCTCCAATGTGCTATTGGTGGAATCTCTCAACTTCAACCTGTTGTCAGTGGCACAATTATGTGATTTGGGATTCAAATGCATATTTAGTGTTGATGATGTGGAGATTGTGAGTGTTGATGGAAGTAATGTGATCTTCAAAGGATTTAGATATGAGAATCTCTATTTGGTGGATTTTGATGCGAGTGAAGCTCAATTGACAACATGTTTATTCACCAAATCAAGTATGAGTTGGCTATGGCATAGGCGCTTGGGACATGTTGGAATGAAGCAACTAAAGAGGCTAGTGAAGCATGACATGGTGAGAGGGCTGAAAGATGTTCACTTTGAGAAGGACAAGCTTTGTAGTGCATGCCAAATGAGAAAACAAGTTGGAAACACTCATCCCAACAAAGGAATGATGAGCACTACACATGCACTTGAGTTGTTGCACATGGACTTGTTTGGACCGACCACATATGCAAGTATTGGGGGAAACAAGTATTGATTTGTGTTAGTGGATGATTATACAAGATACACATGGGTCTTCTTTCTTGTTGACAAAAGTGAAGTGTTTGGGGTATTCAAAACCTTTGTCAAGAGAAGCCAAAATGAGTTTGATAGAAGAATCAAGAAAGTGAGAAGTGACAATGGAAGTGAGTTTAGAAACACAAGGGTTGATGAGCTATGTGATGAGTTTGGAATCAAGCATCAATTCTCGGCCAAGTATACACCTCAATGCAATGGGATAGTTGAAAGAAAGAATAGAACACTCATTGATATGTCAAGATCCATGCTCAGTGAATACAATGTGAGTGATTCCTTTTGGGCCGAAGCAATCAACACGGCTTGCTACTATAGCAACCGACTCTATTGTCACCCTCTATTGAAGAAGACACCATATGAGCTCCTCAATGATAGAAAGCCCAACATTGCTTATTTCCGAGTCTTTGGGTGCAAATCATGGTTTTAAATAGCGAGCTAAAGCTAAAGTGTTTAGCGTTTTATAAACTGTAATTAGCGGACTTTAGCGGCAAAATAACGGCAGAATTGTGCATGAACGCAAATAGCGGCACAATTTTTTTC
Organism: Coix lacryma-jobi var. lacryma-jobi; assembly: GCA_009763385.1. NCBI lineage: Eukaryota > Viridiplantae > Streptophyta > Magnoliopsida > Poales > Poaceae > Coix > Coix lacryma-jobi. The sequence goes on along the minus strand of VDCT01000796.1, from coordinate 13,378 downwards.
AAGCTATTTTGGGCTATAGCGGCAAAAATAGCGGGCTATTTAATTCCATGGTGCAAATGCTACATATTAAAGAAGGGCACAAGACTTGACAAGTTTGAGAAAAAATGTGATGAAGGGTTTCTATGTGGTTATTCCACTACAAGCAAGGCATATAGAGTGTGGAACAACATAACAAGAATAGTTGAAGAAGTTCATGATGTTGAGTTTGATGAAACCAATGGTTCCCATGAAGAACAAGACAATTTAGATGATGTTAGAGGAACTCGATTGGTGGAAGCTATGAAGAACATGGACATTGGTGATATTAGGCCAAAGCAAGTGATTGACATTGAGGATGACAAAGATCAAGTGCTCTCTCCTCCAACCATGCATGGCGATGATGTTGCAAGCTCTAGTGGTTCTCAAGATCAACAAGATGCTAGTAGCTCTCAAGTGGCTCATCCAAGTACAAGTGCAAGTGCTCAACCGTAACAAGTGATCCAACCAACACACATTGCAAGAGATCATCCTCTAGATCAAATTATTGGTGACATAAGAAGAGGTGTGCAAACAAGATCAAGATTGGCTTCATTTTGTGAACATTACTCATTTGTATCATCTATTGAGCCAACCAAGATTGATGAAGCTTTGATGGATGTTGATTGGGTGAATGCAATGCATGAAGAGTTGAACAACTTCACCCGCAATGTTGTTTGGGAGTTAGTTGAAAGACCAAAGAACACAAATGTTATTGGTACAAGATGGGTCTTCCGGAACAAGCAAGATGAAGATGACATTATTGTAAGGAACAAAGCAAGATTGATTGCACAAGGGTACACTCAAATGGAAGTCATTGACTTTGGAGAAACCTTTGCACCGGTTGCTAGATTAGAAGCCATTAGAATCCTTCTTGCATATGTTTGTGCTCACAACATCAAGCTCTATCAAATGGATGTGAAGAGTGATTTTCTCAATGGATTCATCAATGAGTTAGTATATGTTGAGCAGCCTCTCGGGTTTGAAGACTTGAAGAAGCCCAACCATGTGTACAAGCTCAAGAAGGCACTATATGGGTTGAAGCAAGCACCTAGAGCTTGGTATGAAAGATTGAGGGACTTCTTGTTAGCAAAAGGGTTCAAGATTGGGAAGGTTGACACCACTCTTGAGCATGTCCTTGATGTACTTGCCTTGACTAACGAAAGTCCCTTTCTTTATTTGCTTGATTTGTAGACCAAGAAAGTAACTAAGCTCTCCAATCATAGACATCTCAAATTCTTTAGCCATCATCTCCCCAAACTCTTCACAAAAGTCTTGGTTGGTTGATCCAAAGATAATGCCATCCACATAGATTTGCAACACAAACAAGCTACTTTCAATCTTCTTGGTGAAAAGAGTTACAATAATATTTTGGGACCCTAATCAGTTTTAAATTAAAAAAAATCAACTATAAAGTTGTAGATCACATCGAGGGCTACAATTTTGATATAAAGTTTGTCTTCATTCGGGTTTATATGAAAAAGTTATGAATTATTTGTTGATATAAAGTTATTAAATTGTCATGTTTAGATCTAGATGAGACTCAAAACAAAGTTTAGGGACCAGGATGACACAACTGACTAAGTTTAAGGACCTAAACGAGTGATTTGTAAGTTTATGGACCGGGATGACATAACCGAACAAGTTTAAGGATCAGGATGATACAACCGAACAAGTTTGAGGACTTAAATGGTCGATTTGTGAGTTTAGGGACCGAGATGACACAACAACACAAGTTTAGGGACCAGTGGTGGACTTACTCTAATAATAATGTAAACGTCGTGTGCAAAGACGCAAAAGTGAGAATTCTCTTCTATTAAAACAAAACTGCAAGAGCAGTGGTGTTTGCCAGACCAAATCTCATTTCTGTCTTCCAAAGAGACACGAAGAAACTTGGTGCAACTTGTACTGTTTCTCCAAGTGCATGATGTAACTACACTTGGACGCAAAGATCGATGGTCCACTACACTTGGATGCAATTGGAGAACAGAATTTCCTCGTTGCATATTCAGATATTCTCCCAACAGCTGCTAACTTTGCATGCCAGCAGGCACCAGCCGACGGCGGAAACGGTCGTAGCTTCCTGTACCGATCATCGTGCGTCGATTGGTGCGGTGTCAGGTCAGTCGAAACAAAGCAGAGCCGTCTCGTCCAAGTGGCCATTTCATTGGCTGATTGATCCGGCAGCCATTACTGTAGCTGTCTAGCGCCCTAGGATTTGACCACCCGATTACCCGAATCGGTGCGTCAGGTACGATGATGCTTCTCCCACATTTGACGCTTCCAAATCGAGCTCGCCGTGGCCCTGTTTTGGTTTCTGTTTTCCCTCTACGGGACAGTGGAAAACCAGGAGCGCCGGCGGCAGAAAGTGTACCGATTGACCGAGGCACAAACCACGCATCTTGTGAAACCACGCACTCGCCCATCGCGTCGGGCAGGTCCTCGGCCCTCGGGCGCTGTCGTCTGTGTTCGTAACAAATTGGCGTCAACTTGGCGGCGGACATGACACACAAAGGAAAGAAAAAAATGGAACGAAGGCCATGTTTAGTTTCCTCAACTTCCCCCAAATATTTCTAAATTCCCTGTCACATCAATCTTTAGATGCATGCATGGAGCATTAAATGTAGATAAAAAAATAACTAATTGTACTTTTAGTATCTACATGTCGAGACGAATCTTTTAAGCCTAGTTGGTCCATGTTTGGACAAAGTTTGTCAAATAACAACGAAAGTGCTACAGTGCGTTTTCCTAATACTTCTCGAAACTAAACAAGCCCGAAGCTTGCTAAAAACCATCCATTTGTAGTGCACACTCCTGTAGCCACTAACACACTGCTCGTTTCTAAGCCACGTTCAGATTCCAAAATCTTCCCAAATATTTAGCGCAGTACCTGTTTTAGACGCATGCATGAAACATTAAATATAGGTAAAATAAATAACTAATTGTACTTTTGGTCTGCTCATGTCGAGACGAATCTTTTGAGTCTAGTTATGTCATGTTTGGATAAAGTTTGTCAAATAACAACGAAAGTGCTACAGTAACATTTCACCATATTTTTCGCGAACTGAACCAGACCTGAACCAGGCCTGAAGTGAAGTGAACAGACTTGACAAGGCGGCAAGGCCACAGCTCCTCCCCAGCTGGATGGAACACCGAAGGTTCAGTATGCTACCGATCTGTCAAGACTGAATCATGCATGGTTGCCGGCCGGCTCCCTAGATTCAGATTCCAACGCCAGTATTGGCATAGGAGTCGATGCATGTCTTATTCACCGAAATCATAATGTACGAGTATGTCAATTTGATGCAGCCTGCATTGCATGGTGACGTACGTCCTAAATTCGGTGGTTGTAATGTCAGGTTCTGTTGGTGGTCCAACTGAGGCAACGCAAAGAATGGAGGCTACATATATTCTGCTGATATGCATCTCAAGTGGCAAAACCGGTAGGATTGAAAGGAACATGTGTAGGTTTCCTGAGGTCATAAATTGGGGAAAAAGTTCAGTTTTTGTAATTGTATATACTCCAAAGTAGCCCCTACTCGGCGAGAAATGTGCTAAATATATACTCAATCTATTTTAAATTATAAATCATTCCAAAAATATTAGAGAGTCAAAGCATCAAGTTGATTAAAATTATAAAAAAAAATTATAAAGATTTTTAGCATCAAGGTATACTATGAAAATATAAGAGCAAATCTAACAGTTTGCTAAAAATCACTTGACAAATCTATAGTTTTGTCAAGTCCCAAAACCAAATGACAAGTGAAAAAGAGGCCTTCTCCAACAGTTTGTTATTTGGGCTTGGCAAAAGAACTTGGCATCCTAGAATTTTTGTCAAAATCATAAAATTGAGCCTCCAACAAGTTGACAAAACTAGTTGGCAAATTGGGATACACGTGATGCCAAGCGATGGAGGACTTGACATATTTGGCAAGTGAAGGGGGAATTTTGCCAAGCTTGCCAAATTGTCAAGTACTTTTGCCAAGTTGTTGGAGGAGGTTTTTTATGGTTTTGACAAAAATCCTAGGATGCCAAGTGGTTTTGCTAAACTGTCGGAGTTGCTCAATAATCTAATAATACTTAGTTGATATCATAAATGCTATCACCTTATCATATAAATTTGGTAAACTTGAGATGTTTTCACTCTTCAAGATTTTTAGAATGACTTTGTCGGTGTTTCGAAACCGGGGGTATGACACCAACGAGTAATGTGATCGCGTGCTCTCTTCCTGGATGGTGATGCAAGATGACACAAGGATTTATCCTGGTTCGGGCAAAGAAGGCCCTACGTCCAGCGAGGGGGGATGTTCTTGTATTACTTGCACCTAAGTGCTTGTACATGGGCGAATACAAGCTCGGTGAGCGTGGACCGGAGTCCGGACCTGAGTGTGTGGGTGTATGGCGTTCTAACGTGTTTGTAACCGTCCGAATGAGGGCCCTGGTGTCCCCTTTTATAGAGCAAGGGGAGGTCAGGGTTACACAAGGGTTTTACAGGTGTCGGGGCGTACTGTGCCCAATACGAAGTAGGGTAGGAACCTTGTCTTGTCGAAGACATTGTAGCCGACGTGGGCGTCGCTGTTGAGGCGTCCTTGGGGCGTGGCCTCCGTCCCGGGCGCGGACGTGGAGGCGTGACGAGGTGGAAGCCGTACAACGCCCATCCCGGAACGTACAGGACGCGGCGGGGTCCCTCCGGGTCTTGGGGTACCTGCCCTCCAATAGCGTGAGAGCAGTTAGGGCTCGAGGGGCGCAGAGCCAGCCTCGAGGTAGCGCCTACGGGGGGCTCGAGCCCCTGCAGGTATGGGCAAGCCCCGTGAAAATTGATCGAGTGGCAGGCATCCGGGCCTCGAGACGTGGCTTGGACGTGCCACAGTGTAGGGCGTGGGTTAACAGTGCGTCACTGGTGCCTTTTCGCCCATACTTGCGGTGAAAACGAGACTTGACTCTGCCCTAGTTCACTGTGGCACATGTCGGTTTGCAGAGGATGTGACTGGAGTAGGTGGAGGTATTAAATGCGCGGTATGGAGCCGGCATCCGGTGTCTGCGCCGCTCGAGGGAAGAATGTAGCGTCTCGAGGGATAGACTGATGTGCCAGAGGGGCTCGAGGTCCCCGCGTGGGGTCTCGAGGTGTAGTGGAGCGCTTGCCCGAGGCCTGACGCGGAGGGCTCGGGCGAGACGGAGAACGAGTGTTCGCCCGAGGCCTGGCTTGGAGGGCTCGGGCGAGACGGAAGACGAGCGTTCGCCCGAGGCCTGGCTTGGAGGGCTCGGGCGAGACGGAGAGCGATCGTTCGCCCGAGGCCTGGCTTGGAGGGCTCGGGCGAGACGGAGAGCGATCGTTCGCCCGAGGCCTGGCTTGGAGGGCTCGGGCGAGACGGAAGACGAGCGTTCGCCCGAGGCCTGGCTTGGAGGGCTCGGGCGAGACGGAGAACGATCGTTCGCCCGAGGCCTGGCTCGGAGGGCTCGGGCGAGACGGAGAGCGATCGTTCGCCCGAGGCCTGGCTCGGAGGGCTCGGGCGAGACGGAGAGCGATCGTTCGCCCGAGGCCTGGCTCGGAGGGCTCGGGCGAGACGGAGAGCGATCGTTCGCCCGAGGCCTGGCTTGGAGGGCTCGGGCGAGACGGAAGACGAGCGTTCGCCCGAGGCCTGGCTTGGAGGGCTCGGGCGAGACGGAGAACGATCGTTCGCCCGAGGCCTGGCTCGGAGGGCTCGGGCGAGACGCCTGGTGGGCCTGGCAGGTCTCTTTATTCGTTTTGCATTGATTGGGGGTACCCCTTTGGCGTTCCCCCGACAGACTTAGGGTGTGATTGGTTGCTCAAGAAGCCTTGAGTCAGGATGGCCAGGCCGGGCTGAGGTTCTGCAGGTAGTCGTATTTGGTTGTTTTTGTTGTTGGTCCAGTACGAGATGATATCGTGGTTTGGTTAGATGTATGCATTAGAGTTTTAGGTGTATGACACACAAGCCACTGCATCATGTGTATATCGTGTCATCCTATATCGCGAGTGAAGGAGAAATCGAGAAGACAAAGCCGTGAAGGTTGAAGGAGGCAAAGGAATGGAACGATATAACCAAACTGTGCGAGACAAGCAACAAAATAAGGCCAAAGTGCACTACACGGTACCGGATAGGCCTTTGGACTATCCAAGCGGGGCAACCAATCACCCTCTTTATAATTTGGGACTAAGAAGTAGAAAATTTAAACAAAAACAAAAGAGAAATTAATAAGCTAACTCATTGCAATTATTAGGCATGCTGTTATATAGAGCATATAAATTTTGATTAGAACATAAAGATGGATTAAAATTAAATGCAGACGAGAGAGGGGTTTATATATCGTGAATATTTTTCTAGGCCTTAGGGAGTACAAGGAGGTACCATAAATTATATCGTTCCAAATTATAGGATGTTCTATTTTTTTAGGTATATGTAAATATAGTGTATATATAGTATGTGCTATGTATCTAGATATAGGTGTATATCTAAGTGCATACCAAAAGCTATGTATACATATCACATTTGATAATTATAATTTAGTGGCACCTTCATGGACTATATAGCATAAATAATCTCCATGTGATAGTTCAAATCAGTTGTGAAAAGGACTACTGTAGCTAGTTCTAAATCAGTGTTGTGGAAAGAAGTACTGTATAGCTAGGTCTATGTATCTCAATCATGTACTATACAACAATTGAAATCAGGGTCTAGGGACCCTGCCTACATAGCTCGCCACTCTCTTGTCTATTGGGACCGGAACTGCGGATGCTCAATCAGCATTTCCAAGATGGTTTGTCATTCCTAAGATGGTTTTTGTGGGTGCTATGTATGTGAAACATATATCAAGCTACTCCGAATCATATATATATCAACCCGGCCCACATGAATCAAATCGTTCCATATGAAATTACTGCGTTCAAAACAGGCCGAAAAGGAAATATCTATCCGACCATCGATCAGGGAGAAATCTCGTTCCATAGATTTTAGTTTAGTTCTCCCGGTCATCATCACTTTTTCCCCACAAACACACTTGATCAAATTAAGCTATTACATGTATAGCGCGCTTTCGTTAGCAAAATATTCACAAATGAAACGAGACTTTATTCTGAGAATCTTCTCTACACCATGCACCTTATTCTTCATAAATATGCATTTCACCACTGCGTTACATCTTACAACTAATATTTTAACAAAAGATCAAATTCCCTATACCCTATACAAACAAAAAATGCATTTTTAGGGCGACCCGCGCAAACATATAATGCTGCACATAAGCATAAAGTCACAATATTCTCTGCAGCTGTGAGCCAACAAATTGTGTGGAAACTAGGGCCTCCAATGACTAATCTGATTCATTGAAGAACGGCTAGCTCGAAGGGTCGCTATACCGGGGTCAAAAGGCGAGTGGAAATGGAGCCTGCCTGCAATTATATATGCATGATATATATACACTTTTCATATGGCATATGATCGTGAAACACAGGGTAGTACTACGCGTATATAGTGCGCATGCAACTAGCTAGAAGCTTTGCAAACACTTTCGTCTATAAACAACCGCAACTTAATGAAGCCCTACCATATGCAGAAGCTAGCACTATAGGAGAATCCTAAAAGAAAGCACACAACTCTAACTTGCACCAACGAAAGCATATGCCTTTTTTCGTATACCTCCTACCATTTTAGTATCTGCTACTCTGCTTCAATTAACTGTCACAAGTTGGTATGGATCATGTAAAACGAATAGAACCCGTGCAAGCTGCAGCTCTCTACTAATCCTAATCTGAATAAAAGTCAGAAGTAGTCGGGCATATTGCTTACCGTCCAGTTACCACCGTGAACGTGATAGTCCCTCTCGATCTCCGCAATAGTATATATTCTTGTTTGTAACTTGTAGGCAACGAGTTTGGTTTATTATTTCAGCCAGAAAAAATATGGTTGGTAAGATTGATTATTTGGTTTTAGCATCGCTAATTTGTTCTACCACAACAGTTATGATTCTAGCTATTTATTTTTAGTTCACTTGATCACTATAGTTTATTCAAGACAGATCTTCAGTACCATTTTTGAGCTAGTTAAATATGCTACCCAGTGTTTTCTCTCCCCTTTCTTTTCGAATTACACATTACCTAAACCCTACCCCTCACTACCGGAGTTCACTTCTTTGCCGAGTGCTTGTAGCACTTGGCAAAAGCCTTAAATACACTCGATAAAGGCTTTATCGAGTGCCACACACGGTAAAGAACACACGGCATCAAAGAAACTAACGACAAAGGGCTTTGTCAGACACTCGGCAAAGAAAACCACTCGACAAAGTAAAAATTGAAAAAAGCCGAAAAATAGGGGAAAAATTGTTTAATTGGGGGAGGGCCCCACAGGGTAGCGTCCGCCCTTCTCCGCGCAAGTCGCAAGTCACGATATTTTTCGGCAATTTTAATTAACACAGCCGGCAAGATTCGAACTCACGACCTCTCCCTCGCGCGGAGGCTCTTCTATCACTACACTGCACACTCACATACGTTCTATCTCTGTTTCGGTTTCTCACGTATTATACTAAATCGAGTGTAATTTGCTTATATGAGACCCTAAATGAATTCAAATTAAAAAGTTGTCAACTATAAAGTTTTCTAACTTTTTGAGATCTACAACTTTTATTTTGATAGTTTTTCCATCCGAGATCATTTATAAAAATTTAAATTTCAAATTTGTGAATTTGACACAAAGTTTTCATTGACAAGATGATTTCATAGCAAAAAGTTGTCAACTACAAAATTTCATAACTTTTTGAGATCTACAACTTTCATATTAGTCGTTTCTTCATCTGAGGTATTTTAAAATTCAAATTTTAAAAATTTTAAATTCAAATACAGTTTTGCGAGACAAGATGATTTTAAATCAAAAAGTAGTCAACTATAAAGTTTCTTAACTTTTCGAGATATACAACTTTCATTTTGGTCATTTCTCCATCCGAGATCTTTTGAAAAATTCAAAATTTTAATTTTTCAAACTCGAACGCAGTTTTGCATAATTAGATGACTTCAAATTTAAAAGTTATCAACTATAAACTTTCATAACTTGTCAAGATCTAAAAATTTTATTTTGGTTATTTGACCATTTATACATCCAATATTGTGGTTCTAACATTATTCACAAACCTTATATATCACCTTTTAGTTTCATAAACTACCGGAGAGATATGTAAGATTTGTAAAGAAATTCATTTTAAGTTTTCAAATGAAAAAAATTCACCAAAACAAAAATTATTCGTCTTGATAAGTTAAACAACTTTGTAGTTGAATTTTTTCATTTGAATTAATTTACTGCTTCAAAATTTGATTTGAAAATTGGCTTTGTCGAGTGTTAAAAAAAACACTCGGCAAAGAGCTCTTTGCCGAGTGCCAGAAGAAAACACTCGACAAGGAAATTCTTTGCCGAGTGCAAAAAAAAATACTCGGCGAAAAAATTCTTTGCCAATTTTTTTTTGTCGAGTGTTTTTTATTTGGCACTCGACAAAGAGCTTTTTGCTGAGTGCCTGAAAAAAACACTTGGCAAAGAGTGCGGCACTTGATAAAATTAGGTTTTTCCGTAGTGCCTATAAGTACCTCTAAAATAATGAGTCAGTAGATGTTGAAAGTGACGAAGTCCTTGCTATCGACAGACATACCGTTTACTATTGAAAGAATATTACTATCAAATCCTAGAAAAATCTAGTAGAACCCAGTATCAAATCGAGAACTTTACCTGGACGGACATGTTCCACCCAAAAACGAACCTAAATAGCTAAGCTAAGCTCGCGGTGGTGTCTTCGTTCTTAACCAGCTGTTTTCAACTATACACAGTACCAAACGGATTCAGAAATTGTTTTGCATAGATACCTTAAATATTGTATCTACAAAATGTGGAATATATCAGTACCATATCTAGAATAAAAAATGTTATGTCAAAGGGCATCATTAGACATTTGTAGTAATGGATGTTGCCATTGTAAGCCATTTGCCAGGCCAAAATTCGCATTTTGATTTATTCTCATTGCCTCAAATGCAGTGACTAGCTATATTAATTATATTACCTAGGGTATATATGTTTGTTAACCATGTCTGCCCTTTGTCATTACGTGTGCAAATGCCATTGCATAAAATCCACTAAGAAAAGGTTTTTATGCATTATTGTGTCTCCACTTTTCCACGAGCGGAGATAATATTCATGTTAGTTTATAGAATTTGATGTTATTGATCTGATGTTTGTCCGTAGATTATTACTATGTGTGACTGCTACAAAAGTGGGACACTGCTAGTTCTAAAAGCATCTTCACTGCCGAATTTTATACAGGTGAAGGTCATAACCAAAAAGTTGTAAATAATAGGCTATGACATCTAACGACGTCCTTCTCTAAAAGCTATAAGAAACTATAACTGAGGCTATTTAATTTATTTTTTATAGAAAGCATAAAAAATCTTAAGTAATTATGAAAAATATTTGACTAAAGAAAATTCTATGAACAGAAATACTCAAAAACATGTACCGGCTCTTGGAGAACTTGTCTCCATATCAATTACTTATATTCATATTCGTTTAATAACACTAAATATCCAATAGTACGTTCTAGCTATAGTATTGCGGAGTCAAACCACAGCTAGTGGCACAAACAGCGCTGCCCCGGTGCTCGTCTTGTATTGTCTGCAGTGTGCTGTTTTTTTTTAAGAAACTAGAGGGGCCGAAGCCCCTACAGAACATTTATTGATAAACAGTTAGACCAATCTTAATAGGGGTTTCATTTGAGTTTCATTTGCATTAAATATGTTGCCACATAAGCGTTTTTTATGACATAACATTGTATTTAAGAAGAGAGAGAAGAAATGAGTTTCATCTAGATGAAACTCTCTTGGCACGAATACCAACTCTCTATGAGTCATGAAATTTAATGCCTATGAAACTTTAGAATGAAACTCTCACTCTCTATGAAGAGTTTCATTCAAGTTTCATTTTATTTTATATGACATGACAGTCTTGGAAACAACAAAATAAATTTCACCATTGAGATTGGCCTTACAGTAAAAGAGAGGCAAGTTGTGTGAAGGGTTGCTCCATGCATAAGGGGTAGCTTGACATTAGATCCGGTGTCTTGTATTGCGGATGGGAGTTAGACGCCACAGTGAGGTCTCTATGATAGAGATGGCCAACGTCCACAATAATGCATACACCTCTCTATATGTTGAAAATGGAATAGGAAACGCTGCCATGCAGGACGCTTGGACAAAGAAAATTTCAATTTAACAGAGTAAGACATCAACTTCTAAACACTTTACTAAGAAGACATTCTCACACAGACTAAAAAAAATCCCTAGAACCCTTGACCCACCCATACATAAGGACGTTGTAACATACTAATATGGGCGTAGCCTAAGGACCATGGACACCTCCATGCAAAATTCTGTACTACGGTCCATCTCCTCCTGCCTCATTTTGTGACCCACACACGCATCCACCACCATCGTTAGCCGAGTGGTAGCTAAGAAAAAAAGACAGAATCAGAACTTTTGATTAAAGGGGCCAGATAATACAATTATATCTTGTAAATATAATAAATATAAATATGTCAATAGATTTTTAACATTTTTACATATATATTTAATATTCTTAATGAAAAACACAATATTATCATAAATATAGTGAATTTATTTTATCTATATAGTTGAATTTTTATGGGGGAGGGGCCACAGCCGGCCCCAACTAGCCCTCCTGGTTCCGCCTCAGGAGAAAATAACATCGTTAGAAGCCTTATCAACACATTACACCGTACCATTACCATCGGTGACGTGGGAAATAAACTCCAACTTTAGGCTGATGAATTGTAAGAGGTATGAAATGTGAAACATATAAATGTTCTTCGGCTGCCCTTTCACATGTTAGCTGCAACAGAACTACACAATCACTATAAGAAATAAGCCTCGCTCAAGTGATTACTACTGATTAGGATGAGAGGCCGGCGCGGTCAACTACCCATATTAATTTGAACCACGAGGCCATGGCCATATCATCGTCGTTGTGGTCAATGAACATGGAAAAGATACCGAAGAATGTGGGGGTCATCACTTTGATAGAGTTTCTCTCCTTAATTCTTCAACTTCTCGATTCTTTGAAAAAGTGATTTCTGTGGAGAGTAAGGTGAGAACCCAACCAATTCTAAAGTGATTCTTTCTGTAAATGAATAGGAAGCAGTAAGAATCAGTAAAGAATGGGTTGTTCTTAACTTGTAGTGTAAATGGAGAAGTGATTGTCGTTAGCTCTTCACCAAAATCCAAATGAAGTGTTTGACAGAACTCCACAGCAGTGAAGCTGAATTCTCTAGAGCGTGTGTTTGGATTGCGGGATATCCCGGGTTGTCCCGGGTTCAACCCAGATGACCTGGTGTTTGGTTAGAGGGTTCAGTGGAAGGGGGTCGACCCGGGTTGGAATATACCTCCAATATGCGGGTTCACCAGATCCCTCCAAATCGAGGGGACCGAGCGAACCCACATCGCTGTTTGCTTGCACCCGTGCTGGTCCGACCCCCCTCCATCGGCCCTCTGCCCCGGCGCCGGCGACCGCGCCCGCCCCCACCTCCACGTTGGCGACCACACATTGGCCCCGGTCCAGCCCCGCCGCAGGCTCCCGCTCGCTCGCCTCCGCGCCGGCCCGGTGACCTGCGCCGCCCTCGCCTCCGCGCTGGTGCCGGTGACCGCGTCCGCCCCCGCCTCCGCGCTGGCGCCGGTGACTGTGTCAGCCCCCCGCCTCCATGCCGGCGACCGCGCGTCAGCCCCGGTCCCGCCCCCGCCCCAAGCTCCCGCGCCCGTCCCCGCCTTGGTCCACGACCGCGCTCGCCTCCGCGCCCACGCCATGGTCGGAGCCAAGCGGCGGCGGAGGCAGTGCCCGTGGCCGCGACTGGATGGGCAAGCAGCGGCGGAGGCAGCCGGCGGTATGGGCGCGGTCGCCGGTGGGCGACGCAACACGGGTGGAGGTCGATGGTGGGTCTGAACGGAGGTGGGGGAAAGAAAGAAGATAACCCAGAGAATGACACATGGGCCCCATGTGTCAGCGTGTCGACCCCTTTTTCAACCCAACCCTCTAACCAAACAAAAAACGGGTCCAATCTAACCCTCAATCTAACCCTCAAACCAAACAAGAAATGGGTTCAACCCAACCCACAAAACTGGGTCAGGTCCAACTCATCCCACATCATCCCCAAACCAAACACACGGTAGGTCTCAAGTGCGAGTTGTCGGGGGAAACACCAAAGGGGTATCCCCAATCAACGCAAAACAAACGAGTTAAACCTAGAACACCAATTAATAACAAACCTAACTAGTCTAACCCCCTAAAAGACCACTCCTCGAGACCTA
>VDCT01000795.1:0-17120 GCA_009763385.1 Coix lacryma-jobi var. lacryma-jobi | reverse complement strand
TTCGAATCTTGCCGGCTGTGTTAATTAAAATTGCCGAAAAATATCGTGACTTGCGACTTGCGCGGAGAAGGGCGGACGCTACCCTGTGGGGCCCTCCCCCAATTAAACAATTTTTCCCCTATTTTTCGGCTTTTTTCAATTTTTACTTTGTCGAGTGGTTTTCTTTGCCGAGTGTCTGACAAAGCCCTTTGTCGTTAGTTTCTTTGATGCCGTGTGTTCTTTACCGTGTGTGGCACTCGATAAAGCCTTTATCGAGTGTATTTAAGGCTTTTGCCAAGTGCTACAAGCACTCGGCAAAGAAGTGAACTCCGGTAGTGAGGGGTAGGGTTTAGGTAATGTGTAATTCGAAAAGAAAGGGGAGAGAAAACACTGGGTAGCATATTTAACTAGCTCAAAAATGGTACTGAAGATCTGTCTTGAATAAACTATAGTGATCAAGTGAACTAAAAATAAATAGCTAGAATCATAACTGTTGTGGTAGAACAAATTAGCGATGCTAAAACCAAATAATCAATCTTACCAACCATATTTTTTCTGGCTGAAATAATAAACCAAACTCGTTGCCTACAAGTTACAAACAAGAATATATACTATTGCGGAGATCGAGAGGGACTATCACGTTCACGGTGGTAACTGGACGGTAAGCAATATGCCCGACTACTTCTGACTTTTATTCAGATTAGGATTAGTAGAGAGCTGCAGCTTGCACGGGTTCTATTCGTTTTACATGATCCATACCAACTTGTGACAGTTAATTGAAGCAGAGTAGCAGATACTAAAATGGTAGGAGGTATACGAAAAAAGGCATATGCTTTCGTTGGTGCAAGTTAGAGTTGTGTGCTTTCTTTTAGGATTCTCCTATAGTGCTAGCTTCTGCATATGGTAGGGCTTCATTAAGTTGCGGTTGTTTATAGACGAAAGTGTTTGCAAAGCTTCTAGCTAGTTGCATGCGCACTATATACGCGTAGTACTACCCTGTGTTTCACGATCATATGCCATATGAAAAGTGTATATATATCATGCATATATAATTGCAGGCAGGCTCCATTTCCACTCGCCTTTTGACCCCGGTATAGCGACCCTTCGAGCTAGCCGTTCTTCAATGAATCAGATTAGTCATTGGAGGCCCTAGTTTCCACACAATTTGTTGGCTCACAGCTGCAGAGAATATTGTGACTTTATGCTTATGTGCAGCATTATATGTTTGCGCGGGTCGCCCTAAAAAATGCATTTTTTGTTTGTATAGGGTATAGGGAATTTGATCTTTTGTTAAAATATTAGTTGTAAGATGTAACGCAGTGGTGAAATGCATATTTATGAAGAATAAGGTGCATGGTGTAGAGAAGATTCTCAGAATAAAGTCTCGTTTCATTTGTGAATATTTTGCTAACGAAAGCGCGCTATACATGTAATACACAAGGGCACCAGTACAGGCACTGGTTCGGCCCAAGCCAGGCACATGAACTCCTCGAGGCGGCTACGGCCCCTTCGAGCCCTGCACTGAACCTCCTCGAGGACGGCTACGCCCCTCGAGCCCTGCCCTGTAACCCCTCGAGGCCGGCTACGCGCCCCTCGAGCCCCGCACTGTAACCCTCGAGGCCGGCTACGCGCCCCTCGAGCCCTTGCACTGTAACCCCTCGAGGCCGGCTCCGCGCCCTCGAGCCCCGTGGCACCCCTCGAGGCCGGCTCCGCGCCCCTCGAGCCCCCGTGGCACCACCTCGAAGCCGGCTCCGCACCCTTCGAGCCCTAACTACTTTCATGCTATTGGAGGACAGGTACCCCAAGAACCCGGAGGGACCCCGCCGCGTACTGTACATTCCGGGATGGGTGCTGTACGGCTCCCGCCTTGTCACGCCACCACGTCTCGCGCCCAGGATGGAAGCCACGACCCAAGGACGCCTCAACAGCAACGATCACATCGGCTCCAGTGGCCCCGACAAGACAGGGTTCCTACCCTTCTCCGTATGGGGCACCATACGCCCCGACACCTGTAATACCTTTATGTAACCCTGGCCTCCCCTTGCTCTATAAAAGGGGACACTAGGGCCCTCATTCAAAGGGATGGACACAACACACGAGTCCACACACAGGCACGAGTCCGGACTCCGGTCCACGCTCACTGAGCTTGTATTCTCCCCTGTACAAGCACTTAGGTGCAAGTAATACAAGAACATCCCCCGCTGGACGTAGGGCCTTCTTTGCCCGAACCAGGATAAATCCTTGTGTCCTCTTGCATCACCATCCAGGAAGAGAAGCACGCGATCATATCACTCGTTGGTGTGATACCCCCGGGTACGAAACACCGACAAAGGTACACAAGCATCACAAAAAGCATATTATCAGGGAAAAAAAGGAAAAGGCACCTAGGACCTAAGAAACACCGTTTGGTATGGGTCAGAGGAGCGCAAAGGCCACAATCACTGTGGTCGCATGGCGACCGCAGGTCCACCATGGGGATGCCATCGCCCTCCATTACAGCAGCTGCTGCAGCCTCGGCCTCCACCACGAGTGCCGAGAAGACATCCAGACAGGGACAAGAGGTGACAGAGCTTGCGTGTGGCATCCCATGCATGGATCTGTGCTAAATATAATTATCGACAAGGTTCAATCAACAAAAGATCAAGTTAGATCATCTAGTGCCATAAGTTCACCATAGATTAGTGATCAAAATTCCTAAAATGCCGGAACGACAACTACATGTGTGCATATGCCCATTTAGTAGAAGTGCACATGTAAAAGAACAAGAAACGATCATAGGAAATCCAAACCTAATGATCAAGTAAACCATGCAAAACATAGATTCACTTTGTCACTGCTCATTAAATCTATTTTCAAATCTGAACACATATCCTGCTATACAAAAGAGGTATAGCCAGTAAAGTCCTAAATTCCCTAACCATATTGATCAAAGTTCGTACCCAAAAGAATATCAAGTGCAACTATGCTCTAAGTGGAAATAAACCTAGATGGGATAGAAAGGTACCATTCAGGTCTAGCATCAATGAATTTTGCTGTTCCAACAACCAGAAACCGGCCATAAGAATAGTGAGAAACTGCAAAGTGATAGGCATCACTGCATAAGATAAAAATAACTTAGGACCTACTGTGACTATAGTCAGGCAAATATAACACTTCCAGATGTAGTATCTGTGTTCTTTTTCCTAGAGTTTCTATAAACCTACCATCAGCCAATTATTCATAATACAATTGAGTTACTTTAGACAAATTTAATAAACATAGAAAAAGTCTACTGGACTATGACGAAATCAAGTCCAGATACCAATAGCTAAATTGTAGTATCTGTGTTCAGGCCTATGTGTTGCTACATGTTTTGTGGCTATCACATCGATTGTTCAAAAATAGACAAAGATAATTCCCACATGCATTTTGTGGTGCAGAGATAATTTGTAACCATCCCTTGGTGTTGCATTGCTAATGAGGCACAATCAACCAGTATTATTAAATTAGTGACCATCAAAGCCAGAAAATAAACTAAAAATGAACAGTGTGACACAAACTGTGATGACCCGTAAGTCTCACCATATATCTTAGTTTTCGCCCAACCGAAATTCATCGATGTTGTTGTGATGACCTCATGAGATGGTAATTGAGTGGCTGCAAAATGACTTATCCCTTTAGTTGATCGCAACAGATCCGATGGCCAGATATTCTACTTTCAGAAGGTCAATCCAAAGCTAAATCAGAAAAAAAAATGGGTTAGTAGGAGATTCATATGCACACATTTTATTTCATCACATTGAAAGTGGCTTTAGAGCCTCCAGGTCCTAATTATATTTAAAAAATAATACAATGTTGAGTCCTTTAACAGGAGTGGACATGCTGTAAAAAAATTTACGTACTAAGTACTTAAATTTATTCTTAATCTAACAAACATCACTGATCGAACAAGTGTTTATTACCCAGCTTCCCAGAATCTAAGTTTCTCCTTCCCATGATTCTACCTCAATTCTAATTTTGCTTACAACTTATGTAAAAATGCTTTTGTTCCCTCAGGCTTGATCAACAGTCATGCGCTCAAACTGTATATTTGTTTAATTGATATCATTCATTGAATAAATAGAGATCAACAGATATGTGAATCAAAGAAGGGTACCAGAAAAGTATCTGAAGATCTTGTTTTCACTTACTCGCACAAGAAAGCATCCGCTTCATCTATGAAGAGGAGCAAACGCCTATCAGATTTCTTCACCCAGTCAAACAACTAATGGGTCTTGGTGATCCACCAGTCATTAGTATATTAATCTATTCTCTCTAAGTGATGACAATATTAGTGGAACAACAAGATTTCGAAAGTTTTTATCAGTGCTGACTTAGGTATGGTATATGTAACCAACATAATTGCGAGCTAGTACGTGGACAAGGGTGCTTGAGTCCACGATGATCCTAGTGCTCAAATGTAAATCCTCCACGGTGACGCTCCTCCCACTCAAATGGAAATCTCCGTGCGGGAGCCCCAGACACCTGAGGACAGCGAGAGAGTAACAGCCTGATGCGTCCACAAATAAATATCCAAGATACACTCAGTATATGAAGGGAACCAAACTTTCTGCCAATTTACTAAACGCTCGACCAATACGTACAAAACTGATGCCAAATAATTATATCATATCCTAAAGCTGATAGTAGCTACCTCTCAGAATCAGTAGCACAGAATAAAATTCAACGTGAGCAAAACACACCTACGAACTGAAAATCTCTAAATGCCAAGGTGATCCTTGAGTTAAACATCACAAAATTTCCAATTAAATATATGAAACTATGGGGCATGAGACCTGACTTGGCCTGACAGTGAAAAGAGCACAACAAACATGAGGTTATCAATATGAAATTTAGCAAGCTGATCATAGGCACCAACAATTACAAATCCAGCAGAGATTTTTCAAGTATATAAATGCAGATCCCTGACAGGTAGTACCTTGTTGTATAGGAAGATCTTGACCATGAGTGTGTGCCTAGTTAACTTTGGCAATATGTCAAACATCTTCAGGGTGATCCCAATCCATTACGCACCCAAGAACCCAATCAAACCCTGCTCCATTCGTGGACCCAAATCAACATCCAGGAAAGCAAGCAAACATGGGAAAGAAAATAAATATATATTTCAGTACTTAATATATATTCACTACTCAATATATACTTGCTAAAGAAATCAGAAGTTGTCAATCCTGAATTTCAGTAACAAGACTGTAACATTGCTTAACTATAATGGATTAAAGTAACAAGGCTGCAAATTTATGCTTGACTATACTGATAACCCAGAAATGACAAATTGACGCAAACTGCCGCCACTATAGTAGAAGTAGAAAGAAATTAATCTGAATCAATCAAACACAGAGGGTATGTTGCTCATCGATTATCAACACATAACTAACTACCAGTTGACTGTTATAGGAGCAAATAGTAATATCATCCTAACCCAAAGGAAATTGATGCAGTAGAGAAACCATGTGATGCTGCAAGAATTCGGTAAATAGATCAAACTGCTATTTCTAATTTTCAAATAGCAACGCTGCGGGGCCCACCAAGAGAGGCCTCGGGCGAACGCTCGCTCTCTGTCTCGCCCGAGCCCTTCGAGCCAGGCCTCGACGGCGGCCCCGTTCTCCCGTTCGCCCGAGCCCTCCGAGCCAGGCCCTCGAGCGAAGCTCTCCACTAAACCTCGCCCTGCAATAGGCCTCGACCCTCCACATCGAACACCGCTCCTCAAGACCCCAGCTGGGACCTCGAGCCTCTCTGGCACGATAGCCTATCCCTCGCGAACCTTCATCTTCCCTCGAGCGGCGCCAGACATCGGATACCTGGCCCCATCCCGCGCATTTAATACATCCACCGATCCAGTCCAGTCCTCTGCAACCCAACGTGTCCACAGTGAACCAGGGCAGAGTCAAGTCTCGTTTTACACCCAAGTAATGCGAAAAGTCACCAGTGAGGCACTGTTAACCCATGCCCCTACACCTGTTGCACGTCCCAGCCACGTCTCGAGGCCCGAATGCCTGCTGCTCATCGGATTTACTGGACTTGCCCATACCTGCGGGGCTCGAGCCCCCCGTTAGGCGCCACCTCGAGGCCGGCCCCGCGCCCCTTCGAGCTCTACTGACTTTCACGCTATTGGAGGACAGTATCCCAAGACCCGGAGGGACCCCCCGTGTCCAGTACATTCGGAAGGGCGTGTACGGCCTCCACGTCGCCACGCCTCCACGTCCGCGCCCGGAGGATGGCCACGACCCAAGGACGCCTCAACAGCAACGCCCACATCGGCTCCAGTGCCGACACGACAGGTTCCTACCCTTCTCCCTATGGGGCACCTGCGATCCTGTAACCTTGGCCTCCCTTGCTCTATAAAAGGGGACACAGGCCCTCTCCAGACAAGAGGAGACACACTGAGACAACACACGAGTCCCACACACGAGTCCGGACTCCGGTCCACGCTCATATGAGCTTGTATTCCCCCTGTACAGCACTAGGTGCAAGTAATACAAGAATCTCCCCCGCTGGACGTAGCCTTCTTTGCCCGAACCAGGATAAATCCTTGTGTCTCTGCATCACCATCCAGGAAGAGAAGCACGCGATCATTAGTCATTGTGTCAACCCCTCGGTCGAACACCGACCGATCTTCCCTAGCCGATCATCTAGCTAGCCGCGCTTTTCTGAGGGCTCTGTGCACCTCCGGACTTGCCTGTCCTCACCAGCAGCCACGTGTACGTCCGGTAGGTCGCGCGCCTGTACACGCAATTCGCCCCGGGGCCGGACGGGGAACGTACTGTTACATTACCCTTGGGACGGTCACGTACTCCTTCAACGTCACCTGCGCCTGGGAAATCTGTCGTCGTTTGGGTCCTCTCGGCGCGAGGCGCGACCAGGTGTGCGCAGCCATTTCAATTTGGCAATGGCAAGAGGAAAGCAAAGCAAAGCACGGGACCGGCGGCTTAGTCACCGGGTGCGCGGACCCTGGCGGCGGTCACTCGGGTGTTCTCTCTCTCTCTCCGGCCCCCGCCGGCTCCGGCCTGCACCACCACCGAGAAGAAGAAAAAGGAAAAGCTAAAAGCGCGGCTGGCGTCGGCGACGGTCCAGAAGCGAGCTCCACTCCAACGCCGCTCGCTGCCTCGCTGTGTTCCTTCCGATACCGCGGCGCCGCTCCTGTCCGCCGTGATACGCCACGAATCCGCGTGCGCACCGAATATTTTTGATTTTCCTCGCACCAGGCGATCGGAGAGCCTCTTCTTTGTTTAGTCCAACACCAGCATATTGTATAAGTACAAAAAAAAGTATGTTCATGGTACAGCAAAAGCCTCGAGAACGCGCGCCGTGGCATCATGTTGCTACTTCGTGTCGGCCCGCGTATCGCATCGTCTCTGTCCGCGACCCTTTAATTCCTCTTCCCACCGTGCGCGCATCAAACTTTCTCAATAATTATAGTTTGTTTGGTTTGAGAAATTTCTATTTGCTTGGCTTCTATGAAATGAAAATGAAATGGGTTCATCCATCGTACTCAGTCGTCCAAGCTATTTCAAGAGACCGCAGTACTTGGAGACCGTTTATCACCAGATTTTAAGAAATAGATTCGTAATGCACGGCCCCCCTCCGTTTAGAATCATGATCTCGGAACCGAACATCTTATCAGAATCTGACGAGAAACACGTGGGCATACAGGCAGAGGCAGGCAGTGAAAAGTTGGCGAGACCGTTCTGTCCCTGATATTTTTCCTCCCTCCGTAACCAACATACCAAAGCCAACGGCGTGGAGCAGCAGCAGGCGAGCGTGGTGGTCCGTGCGATGCGCACAGTTGGCTAGAGCAGTGGGGGGAGGGACGGCGGGCGGCCCCCCGGCCACTGCTCCTGTTCCCAGTCGAGTCGCAAACTGAGACTGTTTTCTGATTCCATTTCCTGCCTATAAATACCCCCGGGCCAGCACCCTGCAGACGCCAAGGAAGGCGTCAGTTTTAGCTCTTCTCTCGCTAACCGAGCGGAGCGACTGTATAGCAGCTACATACACCGCTCGAGCAACGACCATCCACGTGCAGTCACCTACCGTCTGACTCTGAAGTATCAAGGTAATTTCCGCCACAACAAAGTCTGCTTAATTGCATCTGTCTCTGAAACGCATAGGTTTTTTCTCATCGCGGCCCTGCCCATGACCATCCTGGCCTGCAGTGCACAACGCACACTCCCCCTGCAGCTGGCCATTGTTCCAGTGTCCATTTAGGATTGTTTCGTGGGCATTTGTTTTTCCTCTTCTTTATTTTAGTGAATGATAGGATAAGCACAACCCGCCGACCGAAAGAGGCTGCTGTTCCTATGACCATCCTGTTTATACGAATGATATAACTCCCTGATATCGTATGGTTTCAACTTTGATTTGAAGCGCTTGGCCCATCCGTTCGCCTGTTCTGTAGAGTGTGTTCGCCACCGCAAAGCTGCAAACCGTATGCATTGGTCGGAGAGTATCGTCAGTATCACATGCACAGGTAAGCAGCACAAGATTGAAGTCCTGTCGTCGTCTAAACATTTGACTTCTGGTTTCCAGAACCACTGGTTAGCGAGGGAAAAGTTCCTCTCTCTTTTTTCAAAGGGAGGAAACCACACCTACTAGGCGCGTCGCGTGGATATGTGATGTGGGATTAGGTTCGCACACCATTGGTCTGTCTAATCTTGCAAGCGCACCTCTTTCAGTTTTTCGTCTCCTGTGCGGCTCTCACCTGTTTCCTTTTCCCTACCAATTTGACGCCGTACATGATATAATGTAACGAATCCGAGCCCCTGTCTCTTTGTCTGAAACCTTGATTCTCATTCATCTTATACACCTAGACTAGCTGACCTGACCCCCCCAAAGACCCCCCCCCAAAAAAAAAATAATAATATAAGGAGAACTCATTCGCTAGTTGACATTCAGCATTGTTTAATCTGCATAAAGCGCCCTGATGATACGATGCCCATCAGTCTAGTCTGAACACTCTTTTCTTACGAACGTAGATTACCCTACCGTGTCACAACAACTCACAGAGCGCCTTTGCTGCCAAAAGAAATGACGAAACGACTAACGGCCTAGACAGGATTTTTATTTTATTTTATCTTGTGCGAGTAAGTAAGTAATGTTGCAAAAGCGAGTCCGGAATATAATACCTGTCATTACATTGCCACAGGTATAGAAGAAGGGAAGGCATTGGGGGTTCTTGAACTGGAAGTTCATCACTGGCTGCTGGCAATGGCGTCCTCCACTGCTCCACTGCTCCGACAACATCTCCGTTTCCCTGGACGTGGAGACCATCCTCCCTGAGAGGGGGCTCGGCGATACCAGCTACGCGCAGAACTCCTCGCTTCAGGTACGACGTGAGCGAATCGAATCGCCTTTCACCCGGCGCCCTGCGCCCATCTTCCATCAGAGTTCTTGGTCTCCTAGTCCTGAAGTCTGATGGAACAACCAACACACACCTTATAGAGCGAGGCATGGACAACTCTCAAGAGCCCTCTCAAACCACGCTCGGCGACGGACGTGTAACCTCTCGCAGATGCCGGAAGGTTCACTGGTGCCGACCTGGCGCGCCTCTGGCCCGACGCGCTGTGCCTGGTGGAAGGACATCGTGGGGAGGCATCGGCCGGTGTGCAGCCGGTCGTCGTCGTCGCAGCAGGCGGCCGCCCGAGTCTCCGTGCTGCTCAACGACCCCCCCACCAACGACTTCAACACCACTTCTTCACCTGCCGGAGTTCACGAGACCGGCTCAAGAAGGCGGCCGCCACCGCCGGACCCGACGACGACGAGTGGGGGTGGGGCCGCCGCCAGCCGATGGTGTTCCGTCCGGGTCCCGGCTCCTTCTACGGCGGGCTGTTCCCGCGGGCCAGCGTGCACTTCATCTGCTCCTGCTCAGCCTGCCAACTGGCTCTCCCAGGTGCCCCCGGGGCTCTTGCCGACGGCCGCCGCCGACGACGAAGGCAACGGCCAACGGCCCGGCACGGGCGCCGCCGGCGCCGATCAACAGGGGGAAGATGTACATCTCGAGCACCAGCCCCCGCCGCCGTGCCGCTTCCTACCTGAGGCGTTCCAGACAGGGGACTTCGGCGTGTCCCCTGCCTTTCCTCTCGGTCGCGCGCCGCCGGGTCGTCCTCCCGGCGGCCGGATGGTGCCTCGCCATGCGGAGGCAGTGCCCGAGCGCACGCCGACAGGCAGCGGACCACCTTTCTCTGGGAGCTCCTCTCCGAGTCGTTCGCCCGCGCTCGTGTCGCGGGGGCTGGTCGAGCAGGCAGGTGGCGCGTACAGCACCTTGCCCTTCTAAACTCGCCGTCGGTGGCAGGGGTGGAGGGGAGGGCGGCGGGAGGCCTCTGTCCGGCTGCGCCACGTGCAGACGTACGAGATCACCGAGCACAGCGGCGACGGCCAATGAGGACGGCCGCACGGTGTCCAGGGCGATCAGGGCATCCAGAGTCCATGCTCAGTCCACCACTTCGGCGGCGACATCGTGGACGCGCTGTTCACAGGACACGGAGCTCGTCAACCGAGTCCATGAGCGGAGGAACGTCAAGAGCGTGCAGGCGGGGGTGTTCTCACAGGTGTGACACATCACCACATTACGTACAACACGGTTGATTTATGATAATCCAGCCTACTGCTGCTTCATTGGCATTGACCCTGTTCTGTCCTGGTGTGTGGCGTGTGTGTATGTGTATGGGTGTGTTTCACAGTACTAACAGTACACTTAGCACCGAGTAACGGTGTAACTGCCGGTGGTACAAAATCATGTGTATCTAGCTAACTCATAGGATTGGGGAGGGGCGAGTCAATTAACAATTGTTATTTTGAATTCAATGGTAATACTATACTTATTTGTGCTCCACTACTACCCGCCTAGTCAAAACCACATATTTTGAATTTTTTTAAGGGAAACAAACTTTTACTCCCTACAAAACATAGATATACCCATGCTGACAGTGTGGATCTAAAGGGGGGTTGGTTGGGCTCGCCAGCCTACCCTAAAGCTAGTAATCAGTGTAAAAATGAAGGGCTTGATGAAAAAAAAATCCGTGAGAAAAGAAAAGAAAAATGAGAATAGAAGAAAATAGTAATATCAGCCCTCCCTTTTGATTGTATTTTCATCCGCCACTGCATCTGATAAGTTCAGGTTAACGTCTTCACTCTCAAATAACCAAAATTCCGCAAGGCTCTTGTGAGTTTCCCGCGGCTAGGAGGGGAGTAAAGGAAAACACACCTTACACGAGTTCTCGATCAATTAGTGTCAAAGGTTTATGGGTGCTCCTATCCAGCCATATGGCAATTCGGTTGAGCTTAGGCAGCCCAAGTTGCCCGTGCCCCGTTTTTGAACAAATCATTCAACTAGTCTTTTTATGGGCAAAGGCCAGGACAAAAGGATGCCCATAAAGGGCAGGAGGTGAAATCCATCGACTTTAATCAATGTGTATCGAAAGAGTTTTCATATCTGAACCACAGCATCGGATTAATCGATTATGCATTCCATGTAACACAAACTGAGAATTAGATCTGTTGTACCCTAACTCCCTCGTTACTATGGGGTCATTTGGCAGAGCTTCCACAAGCGGATTAAATCATGAGATCACTCCTGACTGTTCAAACGTTTTTTTTTAGCGAGAAGTGACTTTGCTGATTAAATGTGAATTGATTCCTTTTCGAAATGAAACTAGAGGCTTAGAGATTGGAAAAAGGAGCTTTCACCTAATTCTGTGAAGTGATTCTCTATCCTGATTGTGAGAGATTAGGCTAATAATCAAGAGAAATCTATTTCAATCCACAAATCACTTCAACCCGGATCAGGGAACAACAACTGAATAATCAGGATAGCACACTCTCCCAAACAGGCCTTGTTATAATAGGGAGTAGGGGCCCAATCAGATCGCTCCCCTACTACTTCGTTCTAGCACTTAGTTTACAACGAAGAAGCAAACGCCTATAAACCGAGCATAGCTCCACGACCTGAACCGGATCATCCTGGTTTCGTATACTCTATGGTCCTATCTGATTCATCTTACAAACAATTAGCTGCTAGGTATTGCCGAAGCTCATCTTCTGACACGAGCTAGCTATCTTTTTTTTTTTTGCGAGACCCAGTTTACAACAGATGCAGACTCTCCACACAAACACGACACGCATTCACCCTAACCCTTACATGAACGCACCCACGCACACCCTACCCCTATGAGCACTCCTGATCCAACTCGAAGAACCTGTTGGACCGGCAAATCTTGGATTGCCGAAGACACTATCTACATCTGCCCGCGACAAAATTTTGGGTGTTTAGTATATACTTCATCCATTCCACATTATAAAGCCTTCCATGAATCTTGGGAGAGTCAAATTTTTTTTTCAACTTTGCCCAAAATTATAGAGAGTAAACATAAACTTTATAACATCAAATAGTGTTTTTCATAGTATGAAAATATACACTAATGAAGAATCAAAGTATACTTAAGTTAGTAATCATAAATTTATTTAATTAGCTTATTATCTCATACTCTCTCTATTTTCTTTTTGTTAGTGTGAGTAGTGTCAAATTTTTCAGATACCCAGAAACGCAAATCGAAACGAAGTGGAACATTAAAAAAGAAACTCCGACCACCACCCTCCTGCTGCTTAACAATGCCACGTCGATGGCGTTTGATTGGTTCCTTTCCTCCCTTTTGCAATGCAGCCATGGCACTCATTGACTCGTCCACCAAAAATGCATCACACTAGTTACCGGTGACCTTGTCTAGTTGAAAAGAGTCTTTATAAATGGTCATTAGTACAACATTTTGTCTCTTGGCCATGGCACGCCTAAAACAAGCGATGTGTTCGTTTACCCGCATCACTAATGTTTTTAATATTTAGTGACACACCCGTTGTTTGAAATCTGAATCATAACTAAGATATCTTCTTTGGTGTTGTTTTTTGATATAGGAACTTCAATCCACAAGCCTAGCTCCCCCAAAAGAGCCAAAATTTACATATCGGGAGCCAGAAAGAGCAATTCCCAGCCTAACATGTAAGTGGTGTTCCCTATTTTTCCTCTATTTGCATGCTGGCACTGTAAAAAATGGGGCCCAAAAATTGAGAGCAACTCCAGCCCAAGACCCTCTATATATCACCGCATACATGTCAATCTATGTTGCAATAGTTTTTTTTCCCTTTTGCTTTTTTTTGGTGATTGGCCACTTGCCACCACTCATGTTGTGATTTGTGAATTGCTGAAGCCACGGAATGTGTTAATACGCATCTGACTTGTTGGCTGATCCTCTGGATCTGTTCTAATGCCTGCAGGTCTCCTGCAAGTAGCTAAATTTTTACCATGTGTGAATAAATAATCATCTTGCATACAGGTGAAACACAGCCAAGTGATGGATGTGGCAGTCAGTGCCCCCGCTTGCTACAAGAGATCATATAGACGAAATGCTAACTGAAAAAAAACATCAAATGATAAGTTCTGAGACCTGAACCTTTTCCCTTGATGTAAGCTCAGAGTCCCGAACAGCATGAGTTGGGTTGGCAGCCTAAGAGGAACCAGTAGTTTCTGATGCCAGAAACACCTACAGATCAGATAGCAACAGTTAACAGAAAAACTTTTAACAGATTATTTGATATCCTTTACATACAGATCATAACACTAGTGAAAATAGCTTCTGAAGCTACCTGAAAATTGTCCTTGTCAATTACAACACCTTGAATTCAGAGCATATACTTTCAACAATCAAATGTTGAATGGCAACACTATGTAGAAGATGTTCCAACTGCATGAAAGAACAGAAGAAAATTTCACATGATTTGCCTTGGCAGAGTTCTTTAGAACAAATACTACTGATGGCAAAGAAATCTAATTTTAGCAGCAGTGAAACTCAAATCAAATTCAGAGATTGCACTGAAGATGATAATTTCAAGAGACACTGAACTTTTTCTTGAAGATAGCACAGTTACTAATACTGTTTAACCAAAACACTTTTTAACAAATATTTAGCTTGGACTATTGTCAAATTTCGATTTTAATTCACAATTTTTAAACTTTATAGTATACGCTATTTTCTCCTTTTTCTCCATTCAACCGTAACACAAACCATTCCAAGATCGTGATGCTGATATTGGTTGGAGACATAACATCATAACTACTAATTCCTCTATCATTTACTACACACGATTTTTTTTTGGACCAAAACCAACCAAAGTCATGTGGCACCTTTTTACGCAAATCATAGTGAACGATGTGTTTTGGTATGGGCTTGTGGGCGGTGCTGCCCTGGCCAGATCCTGCTGCTGTCGAGGAGGAGATAGGAGTGGAGAGGGTGGGAAACGCCACTGCACGGGAGGCCACCACCGGAACCCGGACTGCCGTGTAAGACCGAAGACCGGGGGTCGTAACGGTAGGGCGATGGCAGGCGGGCTCGCGCTTCACTGACAGGGAGGGAGGTTGAGGTGCTTCGCCGGAGGGGAGGACCGGCAGGGAGGGTCGCGGCTCGCCGGAGGGGCACGCCGTTTGCCGGAGTTTTCCGCGCTTCACCTGCAGAAGTGGGAGCCGGAGCGGGAGTGGCGTGGGCTCTCGCGGCGGACGCGCGGAAGTGGCGTAGCGACCGGCTG
Organism: Coix lacryma-jobi var. lacryma-jobi; assembly: GCA_009763385.1. NCBI lineage: Eukaryota > Viridiplantae > Streptophyta > Magnoliopsida > Poales > Poaceae > Coix > Coix lacryma-jobi. The sequence continues at coordinate 2,537 of VDCT01000795.1, read as the reverse complement.
AGGAGCCGGCGATGAGCGACGGAGGAAGCGCACGGGAGGAGAAGCTGCAAACGGGAGGAGGATCGCGAGGCGGCGTGCTCGACGAAGCGCTGTTGGGACGTCGTCCGGCGCGGCGGTTGGAAGCAACCGGCGGGAGGCGCGGCGAACCCCGCGGGCGGCGTTGTCCGCTCGACGCGACGCGGATAGAGGCCCGGTTGCTGCTGGTGCTTCCAACTAAATTACAGGAGGTCCTCCAAAAAAAAATAAGAGCCTAGTAGGGGCCCATTGAAGTTGTTTTTTTTTACTCTAAGTCCGTAAATTAGAAAGGGGTCCCTGGTTAGGTCTGGGCTGGAGTTTGCTCTAAAGAGTCTTCTTTTGCAATCCTTGAGCGAGGCCCTAAAACATAATACAAGCAAAACCAAACCAACCAAACCAATCCGGCCGAGTCGTCCATATCCACCCCAACCCAAATCAATCCCCTATGTAGTTCTAAATTCATTGATCCATGGTATAAGTGAAAACAATCCTGCCAAACAATAATATTGGTGTTCGATTTTTTTTTGTTTCGAAGACATATTGGGTTTCCATACACGCACAGAGCCACAGACCCATTTGCTCGTCAATCCTAAAATCAGAAGATCTGTAAACTTATAACAATTAATGCTGACAATTTCTTAAACATTGCCCTAAACTTAACTATTTGGCCAATCGAATGAGTAACAGCAACGCATCTTTTGAACTGCCATCGTTCCGCCATCTCTGTAATTTAATTATTATCTATGGGTATCAACTCCCAATATCATTGGGACCAGTTCGTATGAACGACTAGTTCTGATACCCAGCAGAAGCCATCTTTAACTAAAAAACTGCCAACGGTCCGCCATCCCGTCTGGGACGGCCGGAACGGTGTATTCTACTCTGCTCTTACTTCTTCTCTCCGTCCACAAACATGCAATCTCCGCTTATCGAGACATCAACATTCAAACTTTGACTAAAGTTTATAACAAAAGTATTATCTCTAGATTTAAAAAAATATACCATTGATTAATCTTAGAATATATTTTCATAATAATTTTTCATTTTAACGAATAAATACGATAATTTTTTTATTTCATCTTCGTCAAATTTGAGTCAATTTGACGGTACGGATCCCATAATTGCCATGTTTTTAATGTTACGGAGGGAGTAGATTATTGGCAAGCAGCCGAGGAAAGAGCGCGGCGTCTGTCACTACCCCATAATACACTTTTCTTTGGATGGTCCGTAGTAGTATATTCGGTATAAATAAAGTACACTAGTGCCTGCCCACGGCGCCGTTCTCAAGCAAACCTAACCAACGCTAACAAGATCAGTTCCATCATTTGTATTGGCGGCACACGAGTCAATCTGACGTAGAGCGAACGGACCAAGTTCAGGCAGGTACAACAACGACGAAGCCAGGCTACGCCCCCGATGAATGCCAGGCGAGCCAACCGGCCAATCTCAAGCTCAGCTTTCGCCACCCCCTGCCGAGTATATTTATTAAGTCGCGCGACCAGCCGCCACACAACAGCCAAATCAACACACAACCGATCGATCGCTCAGGGCCAGGGGAAACACCGATGGGGTGGGGGAGGAAGTCGTCTCGAAGCCAGCAGCTGCTGATGCTGATAGATTCCGTCCCGCGGTTGCCGGCAGTTCTTTTCCAACCGCCGCGAGACTTGGCCCGCCGGCCGGCCTTTGCCGGCCTACTCTACATACCGTCCATGGCGCGTGCGCAGGGTCCCCCGGGCCCCGTCGCGCTGCCGGCTCGTCGGACACCTGCCGACTGTTTCGTCAAGCACGGCCGCGGGCTGTTCCCGCATGTTTGGCAACTTAAATACGGGCCAAATCTACAGGTGATCGAGCTAGCCTAGCTATCCTCCGCTACGGACGGGGCCGTTTCCTCCGGATTATAATTGTTTTCGGTTTTTCCTTTTGGGGTGGTTTTCAACAAGTTGTTTGGCTGTGTTTTTTTTCCCTTTTAGGTGTCACTGGGTGGGCAGCCATTGGTTATGGGGCGACGCGGAGCTTTGCAAGGGAGGTGGGGTTCAAGAAGTTTCAAGAGCATCCCCCATAGAAGCATACCTACTCCATATTCGTGGCTCGCCCCATTCACAAACAAAGGGCCTCTTCTTTTCTTCACCAAGTAAATAAAGCGAAATGCAACACTTACTCTCAAAACTAAGAAGCATCCCAAGCAAATTTGGGAGCATGCGATCGAAGCTGAGAGCTCGTGAATCGAGTTTGTCTAACCATTATTTGCATGCTTTGGCGGCCGGCCTGCAAGGGGATTCGAGATGCCATCCATGCGGGAAACGTCATCTCCTCTCCATCCTACCAGCCGTCCGCAACGTGGCGAGCCTCATCCCCCGTCCCTCCCCCTCCATACGTCGAGCCGCCGGCGTCCTCCCTCCACCCCGGCGAGAGAATCACCTTCTCGGACCTCGCTTAAAAGCTCTTTCACACATACCATCGGCCAGGTCGCCTTTCGGCGTCCGACTTCGGCCTCACCAAGGACGCAGTACGGCCACTCGCAA
>VDCT01000794.1:0-34492 GCA_009763385.1 Coix lacryma-jobi var. lacryma-jobi | reverse complement strand
CAAACAATGAAAAATATAGCAACAGTGGCATGAGCAATAGATAAAGAACAATGAACTCACATAGCTGAGGAAGTCAATAGAGAGGGTGTTAGGCTCAGTTATTTCATGTTCTGAAGCAGCGATATTGCACGTTACATTCTGGAACATCTGCTGCTCTTCAAGTGGTGTATCCATGAGATTCCAAAGTTCAAGCATGCTAGATGCCAAATCTTGAAGCTGTGACATTTAGAATTCCATATTAACAATGTTAGAGGCACTGAATAATTGAAATTTGCTGAGGGTTGCGGGTTGCCTGTGCTGAACGATCAAATTTGACACTAGTGAATGTGCTGAATAATGGGAAAAAAATACGTTGACTGCGCTGAATCATTGAAATTTCTGAAGTGATATAAAGAGTGCCAACCTTTTGCATCCTCTGGACTTTCCATTCACGCAATCTGTTTACAGCTGATGCAAGGCTCTCAATTGTACTGTTGCTTAGGTTCTTTGATCCATCAGCCTCGCCCAGGCTAGGATGCACCTCATGCACTGTTTGTTTGAAATCTACACCAAGCACCTCGCATAACGAATGCAAAGTGTTGAGATGTTCCATCACTTGCTTCAGCCGATCACTCTGTCAAAAGCAGGCACAGACAATAAGATTTATAGACTTTCATGAGCAGTAAAGGAAAATAATAGACATGGGGAGTAATATTCATTGGACAAATAAAGCAGACTGGAACAAGTGATGCTGACCTTCTCCTTCTGAAGGGATTGTAGCTCTTTCGTTAGCTCCTCCAGCTTTCTTAATGACAGATCAGATTGATCTACAGGAATTCTAAAGGGTACAAAATCTGCAGGCCTGATTTCAGATGCAACCTTCTTAATTTGCTCTATGACATCAACAAATTGGTCCCATCTTTCAACTTTCTTCTTTCTCATCTCCTCTATGTATGGAACAATCGCATCCAATTCCTCCCTTAAACCATGTAACTTCTGATTTGACTGTCATTCAAAAGAAAACAAATTATTGATGGATTCACTACTGAAATATTCAGTTTTCATAGCAGAATGCATGCAGTTCCTGACTTCAATATGGGACAATTTCGTTCTGCTACTACCTTAAACCATTCACGTTCTTATTCTACTAACATTTTTCATCAGAAAAGGTAACATTTACCAGTAGAGCCACTACAGTTATTTTTGTAAGCCTTCAACATAGCAGAGTTCGAGTGACCTGCACATCTAGCGTCTAGCCAATAGCTATCACACTATAACAGCCCTAAAGTTGCAATGGCAGTAAAAGAGATCATTAGAGAAAATTCTGTAGAATATCCTTCTGCAGTACAGCAGTAGTACTCAGATGTTATTTTGTTTCTTTCATGGTATATGGTACTCCAAAGCACAGAAACTAACCTGTCTAACATGTATCGGTGGCTCGCCCATGGCTGAGCAGATGCCAGCGAGCTCGGCCTCTGCCTCCGCAATGGCCTGCCGCAACTGGGCCCTGCACCGATTGGCCTGGTCGACCTTCCTCCTGTAGACGTCAAGGCACTCCTGCTCGAGCTCCAGCAGCATCCGGTCCCTCGCCATGTCGGGCTCACCGACCTCATCCCAAATCACCTGACACAACCCAGGCAAAAAAAATACTACCTGAATTCATCGCGCACCGGGCGCTCCGAACGGAGAAACCAACAAAAAGGCCGGGGAAAAACTGTGGAATTAGAGAGCGGAGGACTTACGTTGAGCTCCAACAGGAGTGAATCGCACGTCGTCGACATCTGCTGCAGCTGGTCCTTCACAGCGCTACTCATAGCGAGAGAGGGGGCACGGCAGCAGCACCCTGCAGACGCGATTCCACAAATCAAACGCAACTTCGCGGCAACACAAACATACCTCCGCGCGCGCACCATGTACCCCAGAGCAACGGTTCCACCGCGCTGAACAGGAAGATCAGACAACACCCCCACCCCACCCCCGTCTGGAGACCTAGGGTTTCCCCTCAGCGGAGGCTGCACGCTATGCCGCGGGCGACCGGATCCAATCCCCGGGCGAATCGCAAGTAGGATACTCACCTTTTCACCACCCGGCGCGGCCTCGTCGAGCGAGCAGGCCTGGGCGGGGCGGCGCGGGGACTGGCGGCGGACTATCTCCGGGGGAGACGGGAGATGGTACGATCAGGCGTAGAGAGTGGAGGGGGGAAGGGGATGAGAGGAGAGGAAGGAGGCGTAGAGTGGTTTGAAATGTTTTGAAATAGGGTAGGGGGGAGTCGGAAGAGGCAAGAATGGCGGAGAAGATTTGGGGTTTGGAAATCCGTTGGTTGGTTCAGGAGTCAGGACGAGGACAGCGGCAGAGAGCCGTTAGCGAAAATCTTTTAATTGGGCCGGATCCGGAGGAATGCCATCTTGAACCCTCCGTTTTGAATTAAACGGCCCAGATGGCACCTTGACTCGTTTGAGGGCAGGTTGCCAAGGGCCTGTTTGGTTCGCGGACGAGCTTAGCCTGGCTCGCATAGAAGGAGCTTGGTTCTGGGTAGCCAGGCCCAATACATACAAGAACGTGGTGTTTGGTTGTCTGTATGCACGAGACAGGTTGAGCTGAGAAGCTGTTTGGTTGCTCGTATGAAAACGAGTTGCATGAGATAAAAATATATAAATAATCATCATCATGACATTTATTACGGACAACTATTATCCAATAACACTTAGTTTACCTTAATTCTCCTTAATATACTTCAAAATATATTAATATCATTTAATATATGCTAATAATATATTAATAACGTCATTAGATGACTAATTACCTGCACCACGCGAGCCTGGCCCGGTAGAAACGGCCGATTTCTACGTTCCTCCAGAGCCAGGCTGCGGGAGGAATCTTGCACGAGCAGAGCCTGGCCAGACAGATACGCGAACCAAACAAACGCCTGTTCTCGGATCTGTGTAGCCTGGCTGAGGAGTGGTGCAACCAACCAAACACACCCCAAGTGGATGTATCATACCAGGTGACGGGTGGGGTCAGCATGTCGGTGCCTGAGTGTCAGAAGTAGGGTAAGCTAACTTTCTTTATGATAATTTCGAGGTTAAAGAACACTTGCATAACATTCTGAAGAGGTTTATGATTATTACTTTCGTGGTTTTGGGTAACATTGAGATCCGATTGTATGATGCAAGCACAAAAAGGATAGAAAAAACGATATACTAAAGGGAAAGGATCATTGCGATAAAATGAATTTTTACAAATTGCTAAAATTATCAAATCAACTTCACAGAGCATGATTTACTTCAAGTTGTCACAACAATAAAAAACACGGTGAGTAATAAATCAAGAGGAAGGGAAACGTTGACTTATTTAATTAGATTTTAGAAGTGAAATAATTAGAAAAAAAATCAATGTCGGTGACTTAACTATCTACCATAGCCACACCAAGTCTCTTTTGAGTTAAAGTTGAAGAGTTATATTCTTGGTGGTTGCCATCACCTAGACAACTCGATGGATGACTTGGTGACCTTCCTCATTGGAGTTCTTGTTGAGGAGACTCCAAAAGATGTATATGATTTCAAACTTGCTATTCTATGAGTGGAGAAGGGTATTTACTAGTGAAGTGTAGCTTAAAGTTTTGATAACTCTTTGGTGCTCCAATGTAGACTAGGGGTTGTAGCAACAACTTGATCCCAAGGGGAACTCAGGTCGTCTCTTTGCCTCTTTTTTCTTGCATTACTTCTTGTTTAAGCTCTTGCTTTGCTTGTTGTGTCAAAATTCTCTTGTTAAGTGTCAACTACGTCACTTGTTAGCGTGCTTAGCATATGTTTACTTCTTACACACAGACTATTATCATTTGGCAATGACTCAAAAGGCTTTAGCTTCTTCTACCGCTACTACTATAGATGTACGTTGTGGCAAGAGCTATTCTTCTCTCTTCAATCCAAAATGAACTGACAATCAGGAGAAGCCACTAAAACCAGGAGAGAGGGGCTTCACCGCCTTCTGCTACAGTAACAATGCGGTGCAAAAGTGGAAGCCCCCACAAACCCACCAAAGAGGTCTTTGTTCATGAGCTTCCCATTAGCTATTTATCTTGTATGATGTATCAAACATTGTGTGAAGCTCTTGATAAAGTTAGATGTTCCTTTTATTTACCTTGCTAAGTAATTGGTTAAGTTGATGGCGTTAAAGAGTACTTCGAGCAAAAAGTGAGATATGTCATGCGGTCGTTTTGAAGCGACAAGGTCTCATACGCTCGTCTCGAAGCACCATGGTCTGTAATTGCGTATACTCCATGTTGCTTAACGCCTTAACCAAACAAGTTAAAAATGCAATCGACCCATCTCATTCTCATCCCTTGCGACAAGGTCTGCATATGCAATCGGTCCATCTCATTATCATCCCTTATCGTCCCATGAACCGAACTCACCTCATCCCTTAGGGCCGGATTGGTTGCCCGCATTAGAGCTGGCCTGGCCCTTGGGATGCAGGTCCGAGATGTTTGGTTGACTGGTTGGGTACTTGGGCCTGGCTCAACGGATGCACGACTGCTCCCGCAGCCTGGCTCCACGGAAATGAAATCTGTTTTCGTTTCTAGCGAGCCTGGTTGGTGCGGTGCCACGCGCGTATGCTTGCGGCCTTTTCTCCGACTCCGTGTGTGCAGGCCCTGTAGCGCGGGAAAGAGTTAGGGTTATTGCTGATTTGGCGCGCTTTCTTCTCCCCGCGATAAATACTACCCCGTCGTCGTTGCTTCGCTCCCTCCGCCTCATTTGGTCGTCAATCTGTCCTGGTGAGTTCGAGTCTCTCCCTCTTCTTCTCGCTTCTTCCAGCACTCACACTGCCTCTTTGTTGTTTCCCTGCAACGACCCCTTGGTGGGATCCAGCGTGGGATCAAACTTGCTCCCTTGCTCTTTTCCCTAGACCTAATCGAATCTGTGTGCCTTGATCTTTTTTTTTTTTTTGCAGTGGGTAACGGCTGCAACCTTGTGCTTGAGCAAAGGTGCGTGTTTTCAACTAATCATCTTTGTTTATCTCGATTTGTTCTTAGCCAGTTAATAATGTTGTTGATGCCATCCGTGCTGTCAAGTCTGAGGTAGTGCATCCAGAGCTCTATGGCGCTGTCATGTACACGGCTGGCTTCACTGATGAAGCCCTGATGGTTGCTTTCTCCTATCTCCTTGACAACAAGGCTCAGGGGATTGCTTTTGTGGGAATGAGTGAGGCCCACTGTATCCTTTAGCTAAGAACCTTCCTTGCCAAGCACTACTACAATGTTTGAGTAGTGCCGCCATGGTTTGCTAGATTGATCCTTCCTTTTGCTCAACGACATGACTTTTGTGTAGTGACTTAGTCGGCTTCAACTTTTGTGTTGAAACATGGTTTCTGTACATGTACAGAGGCTAGGACACTTAACTTTTGGTGGAACAGTGTACCTGCATAGATATTATGTAGGCTAACAAGTGTAGTAAGATCTGGAGGCAACCTCTTACCACCTAATGGCTGGCTGTGTGCCCCTCCTAAGACTAAATATTTGAGGTGGCCTGATGTGGATCAATCAGCTACTTATTCATGTACGCTTTATATAATTTCTCGGTCTGTCAGATTTTGTTTGCCTTTGCCTGTGATGAAACTGCATGTATTCAACTGCAATGCCTATGATGATAACTGTTTTAAGTTTGCCAGCTTTTTGTCTGATGAAAAATTACAAATTCATTCCACAAACCTGTGTTGCATCTGACATTCAAAAAGGCTAGTACATCCAACCAACCAAACATCTCCCCATGACCTGTCCGGTTTCATCTGATCAACCAAACACACAACCCTTGCATGAACCCAGCCTGGTCCAAATGGGCCTGGCTGCCTACTATGAGCCAGGCTCAGCACATCAGGCAACCAATCACGCCCTTGCCGTCCCATGAACCAAACAATGGAGTTGGAAACAGATCGCAAAAAAGGGATTGCAGGTGACCACATAACAGCTATGAACATGGGAGACTACAGTATTTCTTTGATAATTAACAAGTTTATTGTTTTGCCGTCATAAAAAAAAATAATTCTTCCTCAAAGGGCAGTAAGCCAAATGAAAATGTCACTGTGAATCCTTATTAGGGAGGGGAAACACATCCATTGGCAGGGCAGGGCATCCTGCACGTAAATACATGTTCTTGATAACACAGAATAAAAGGCACAACATGTTGAGCTCCAAAAGTTAAATTTTCAGTTGCCTGTGGAGACTGTTTATGATGCAGATTCCTTGGCAATCTTCTCTGCCTTGGCGATGACCTCATCTATTCCTCCAACCATGTAGAATGACTGTTCTGAAAGGTCATCATACTTGCCATCCAAAACACCCTATACGATACAAAGAAAAGGTTCAAATAGTTACCACTAACCGCAAAAGCACAAAAATGGGTGCTGTCATTTGCATTTCATTAGTGAGACAAAAAAAAATACTCATACATACACATGATAAGAATCCTATTAAGATGACAAGATCTCTTAAAGCAGCTAGTAGAATTTGCAAGGCATTTATTGTGTATATAATAGTCATCATATCATAACAAACCATCATGTGAACCTTGTTTGCTTGCTATATAAGCAGGATTTACCTCCATGAAAAAATAATAACCATCATTGCATAAAAAAGTGACTACATGTATTTTACCCCGTCAGTGTTCTGAATAAAGTACTTGTGTGTCATCACTTTGGACATGGGACAGTCTACAAGAGGTAACTTTACTTACTCCTGCAACAATATGTTGTTGAAAGCTATGATAAAGGACAACAATGGAAAACATCATATGACAAGCCAAATGTCCATTAGCCAACCTGTGGTTCATGCTAGAAGTAAAATCAAGAGAAAAAAAAAACTACTACAATTTTGTCAAAAGACGCATTTCCATAGACTCTAGTACCTAATGACCACATCAAAAAATCATTAAATTTGACAGAATTTAATCATGCATTGAGTACTAAGCTGCAAGGCAAAGAAAACCAACTGGATTGTTTAGCCAAACGATGATAATTGGAGAGGGGGAACTGTTGCAATAGTACTGTTCACAATGGGCCAGGAGATAGGTTACAGTCATGACATATACCTGGAAACTTTTGACACTCTCCTTCAGCTCAACATACTTTCCAGGTGCACCCGTGAAAACTTCAGCAACATGGAAAGGCTGGCTAAGGAACCGCTGAATCTTCCTAGCACGAGCGACCGTCAACTTGTCATCTTCGCTGAGCTCATCCATTCCCAGAATGGCAATAATATCTTGGAGATTCTTGTAATTTTGAAGAACCTTCTGAACACCACGAGCAGTGTTGTAGTGGTCCTCACCCAGAACATGGGGTGACAACATTCTGGATGTAGAGTCGAGAGGATCGACAGCAGGGTAAATACCAAGCTCAGAAATCTGCAAAGAGATGACGCTAACATCATACTCATAATAGCAACAGCATCAATCCACAGAAATTCTAACAAGACATGAGGCAGGCATACCTGACGTGACAACACAGTAGTAGCATCAAGATGGGCAAAGGTGGTTGCAGGAGCGGGATCTGTCAAGTCATCAGCAGGCACATAAATAGCTTGAACAGATGTAATAGAACCCTTCTTTGTGGTGGTAATCCGCTCCTGCAGTCCTCCAAGATCAGTAGCAAGGGTGGGTTGGTATCCCACAGCAGATGGAATACGCCCAAGAAGAGCAGACACCTCAGAGTTCGCCTGACAGATATATACCAGATGTAAAAGTTTTCAGCTTTGATGTATGCAGAATCAAGGCAGAAAATACATATGAGACTGATTGAGTAATGCCATCTGCATATCCAATAACAGGAATACCATTGCAGGTACTTTCTGGACATAAAACATGAGGTGAATCTACCTGGGTGAAACGGAAAATATTATCGATGAAGAGAAGCACATCCTGTCCTTCAGCATCACGGAAATGCTCAGCAACAGTCAAACCAGTCAGCCCAACACGCGCACGAGCACCAGGAGGCTCATTCATTTGACCGTAGACAAGAGCGCACTTGCTCTCACTCTGCCATAAAGTACAATTAAGGAAAAGTCACCTAACAGATATGAAACCCAACAACATTCAGAATCCTGATCATTACCTGCTTATCACCAAGCTTAATGACACCACTCTCAATCATTTCTCTGTACAAGTCATTACCCTCGCGAGTACGTTCTCCAACACCAGCAAAGACGGAGAAACCACCTAGATGAAGAAATGAAATAAATAAGTCATCATAAACACAACAATTTTGCAGCATGCCCATCCAGTTCTGTAAAAAAACAAACCATGAGCCTTGGCAACATTGTTAATCAGTTCCATGATAAGAACAGTTTTCCCCACCCCTGCACCACCAAAAAGACCAATTTTACCACCTCTTTGGTAAGGTGCAAGAAGATCCACGACCTGATAGAAGTAGAAGCCTTGTATTAAAACTATGCACAATAAGCCTTGAAATATGAAAAGAACCTAGCAAACTAGACAGACACACACTTCCAAAGAGGTGCACCTTGATTCCAGTAACAAGAATTTGCTGCTCTGTAGCTTGCTCGACGAAGGCTGGGGCTTCACGATGGATAGGGAGGAAGTGATTTGTTGCTAAAAGCAAGGAGCAATCAACAAAACAAGAATATAAGCGCAACTTTTAATAGTGTATATGTAAATGTTAAAAGTAAAAACAATGTCATGCAGACTTACTTATATCTCCCCTCTCATCAATAGGCTCACCAATAACATTGATAATGCGTCCAAGTGTTGCCCTACCAACAGGGACCTAGAAACAAAAGCACAACTGAGACATGGTCTGGAAGACGGTGTAGCATGGTAATTAAGAGACTAGCAACAGCTAGGTCCAGATACTGTAAGCATCTAGAGCCTATGGACCCAATACATAGGTACAAAACTTATATACAGCAGAGCTGTAACTTAGTATGAGTTCAGTAGCTAAATCATAGAACACATAATAAGCAAGTCACAAAAGCTGCATGTGCCCATGATAAGCTGAGTAGATGACAAAAAGAGATGGGAAAAACTTTCAAAGATGTTTATACTTTATTATGGCTATATGAAGTTTCTTTAGTGACTTTATCAAACTATTGAATGGCAAAATAATCCATAGCTTTGGTGTTTTCGCTTGAACTTATTTCAGCTGATCCCGGCTGTTTCAATGACTCATGATGAGATTAGTGGATAAAAAACGTATATGGAATGGATTGGCAGTTTCGAATTTTACTAAACCATGACGATAATGCTACAGGCATATGTATTATCAGCCAAATAAGCAGCATACTATCGATAAAAAAGTCGTAGATCTACAAAGCACTGACTGGACAATAGATGGATCCGTACGTCTAGATCAAACCTAAAACCCGCCGGGTTCGCCGACTCATCAGATAGACATCCGAATATATCAACTCAAAACACACAAAAAAGAACGGGAAATGAGGAAATGGGCTTACAGTGATGGGAGAGCCGGTGTTGAGAACACGCTGGCCGCGAACGAGCCCCTCTGTCCCGTCCATGGCGATGGTGCGGACCATGTTCTCCCCGAGATGCTGCGCCACCTCGAGCACGAGGCGAATGTTGTTGTCGAGCACCTCGAGTGCGGTCAGGATCGGGGGCAGCCCCTCGTCGAAGCGCACGTCCACGACGGCGCCGATGACCTGGCACACCTGGCCGATGGCGCCGGCGCCGGTGAACTCATCGGTGATCTTGCCGCCACCGGTTTTCTTGCCGGCGGTAGGAGGCGGCGGAGCGGGCGCGGCCTGGGCCACCGCGGAGGAGGCGTAGGCGGCTGCGCGGTTGAGTATGAAGCCCGCGGGTGACGGGCGGTGGTGGAGCGGCGCACGCGGGCACGGGGATGGTGAGGCGGAGCGGAAGCGAGAGGCGGAGCGGAGGATGGATGAGAGGGCCCGGCGCGTGGCCATGGCCGGCGGCTAGGGGGCCGGATCTAGGTTTTCCTCAGAATGGTGTTGATGGGAGTGGCGGCTCCACTCTGGGGGAAAAAATGGTAGGGGTTTGGGGATCGGGGTCGAGGTGGGGAGAATATGGAGGAGGGTGGGGAGGGGAGGGATTCGCGGCTGCCGGCTGGACCTGGTCCTCACTGGACCGAGAAGAGTGGAGCGTGCTTGCTGATGTGTCAGTTTTGCGTGACCTGGTATTATAGACATGGCAGCACAGGGGCCAGGGCGCATTTGGGTTTACGAAGGGCAGCTCCAGAACCTGGTATTATCCCTTCGTTCAAAAAAGACGCAGCTATGAAGTTTGTATAAGTAAAAATAATAATTTTAAAATTAAATAAGTTTATAATAATTAGATATTTATATATTCAACTAAGTTTGTTACAAAGATATATTTTATAATTAATTCAATGATACTTATCTCTTATTATAAATATTAGTATTTTTATATAATTTTGATCAAACTTTATTTTTTATATTTTTCGTGGATGGCCGATTAGGCTTGAAATAGCTATAAGCATGCTCTTGGCACCCACTCAGAGATATAAATGAGGGAAACGAAGTGACATGAAACCCATGGTGAAATGTTTAGAATTACATTTTGGGCACTCTAATTGATGTGATAAATATAAGGTATTCCCTCCATTATAAACATAAGGTACTTTGACTTTTTTGATACATCTATTTTGTTATATATTTAGATATAATATATGTCTAGATATATGTGAAAGATGTAACAAAGAAATGTCAAAATGATTTATATTTTGGAACGAAAGGAATAGTTTGTTAGTTTAATCATTGGAGGTGTCAGCAAACTTGCTTCTTCATCACGAGCATAGAGTTTTTCTGATTTTAGTAATGAAAGTACCTTGATGTCGGGGTTAAATAAGACTGTAAAAAATCAACTCGAATATATGTTAGAACTACGAGCAACACTTCTACTCGAGGTCTATGCTCAGCAGAACTTCTACTCTCCCTAACAAGTTTGAAATCTCAGTTCAAAATCTACTCAACAAAATTTAGATCGGACATATCCTTGAGCTTCTTGGAATAGTATAGAGCCTATTCTACCACCTCGATGTTGGTGGAAGTGCACGAGCAAGTAGATCGGGACCAGATCCTAGAATCGCCACAAGACAAATAATACAAAATAAATAGCAAGAACACAAGAGACAAAATAGTTTATCCCGTTGTCGAGGAAGCCACAAAGGCTCTGGTCTCTTTCAACCTTGTCCTTGTTCTCAAGTCAAGAGGGCAAGTCTTCTGAGATGAGAAGTTCTTACTAGATGTAGAGGTGATAGCAAATGTCCTGGAGCTACCACAACTGAGTTTGAAGCTTCCAAGCAACGCCTAGCCAGTTAGGAGCAAAGCTCTGAGAGTAACAAATATAATCCACCAGTTTGAGTGCAAACCAAGTGCTCCGAGAGTTGAAGAACATATGTGGCTGCTCTATAATGTAGTTTGAAGGCTCAAACTCTCAAAGAATTGGAGAGGGGTCGAAGGGAGAAGCTTGGGAGGCTCCAACGATGAGTGAGGGAGAGAGAGTTGCTCTAGTCACACTTAAGAGGAAATGTCCATCTGGTTGCTGGGGGGAGCAAGAAGGAGAAATAAAATACCCTCTACTGACCAACGATAACTTTAAGTTACAAAAGTGTTACTCTCATAGTAGAACTTGTGCCCCCCCCCCCCCCCGCGGTAATTTTGCTCTTAAAGCAAAACTTTTGCGTTGATAGAGACAACCAAAAAGTAGAAGTTAAAAGCTTGTTATGGTGGCTAGTTTTTGAGGATGTTTTGGTGGAACTTTTAAGCACTTAGTTGCACATTTAAGTTTGAGCATTGTGTCCCCTTTGTAGTATGGATTTTTCCTAAAGTCAAATTCAAAGTGTAAAATAACTTAAACGCCTTTGAATCCAATGACATTTCTTTTTGTAATTGGGGGCTCCAATATCACACGTGAGTTTGCAGTTATCCCCGTCTCATCTCTATAAAAGAACACACCTTGAGTTTGTGACTTGAATCATTTCAACACATGTGAGTTCAGTTCATAGCTTCAAGACACTTCCACTAATGACTTGATCTTAGCATGACCTTTCATAACTTTATTAGTATCTCGACTCAATGCAAGGACTCTCTTTTTAACCTTAGCTATGGTACTCCGGTCTCCTTGACTTTCGCATCCACTTAGTCCCTCAAAACCCTTTTATTGCTATCTTCAACCTAACAAGTCATGCTACAGTCACATCATATTAAGCATCTATTAAAAACTATTTTTTTATTTGTGACCCTTGCTTGAATATCTTCTATATACGAATGTTGATATCAATCAAGCTTCAATTTGATTCACATAGAGACAAACATGGATCAACATCAATATGGCCGGACCAATTTCCAATTCTTTATATCCTCTTTTATTTTAGCTTGACACTCCTAACACTTACTTCAATAACTATCTTCATCGTACTTCAAACTTGATTAAGTCAATGTAAAGTGGTTTTTTCAAATCTTTATCCCTACAAGCAAACCAATATGGAGTTCAACTTATACCTAATATGAGTTATGTCCTTTGTCACTTGAGCTTTGCTTGTCATTTATTCACTTATGCGTTCTTGATTCACTCTTCAGCCTTGATCAAAGCTAATCTAGTATCAGCTCGTGAAAAGTCACTATTGAGATAGTCTGAAATCATCAACTAATGTCTCAATTGTCATTTTATCAAATATACTTGTTTTCTCATGATACTATCAACAACATAAAACCATTTCATCAATCCGTTTGCACTGTTGTCTTTTGTTTGAATTATATTATTTCTATTTCTTCCAACACAATAATACATAATTTTGACCTTCATTTTAACACTATGTGGAATATCATTAAGTTTGTTTATCTTGTTGAACCTGTTCGACCTTTAATTGAGTTGTTATCCAATTTACCAAAATCACTAAAAGCTAGATGCACTTACAAATAAGAACTTTGCTTGCTACTAGGAAGCTCGCTTGCCAACTGTTAAAGGAAAGATTGAATCGAACTGTGTATTCTGTGAACGAGATCTTTACATATATACAAAGGCAGTTGCCTTGGCCGTGACTCAAAGTAAAAAGACGGTCATTCGTGTCGTAGGGGCCTGTACGGTTAACATAATTAGCATGTGCTAATTATGGGAATCACAATAATTGATCACTAATTAATTAATCCTAATCATGGTTTTAAATAGCGAGCTAAAGCTAAAGTGTTTAGCGTTTTAAAAACTGTAATTAGCGGACTTTAGCGGCAAAATAGCGGTAGAATTGTGCATGAACGCAAATAGCGGCACAATTTTTTTCAAGCTATTTCGGGCTATAGCGGCACAAATAGCGGGCTATTTAATTCCATGATCCTAATTAATCTCAACACTCCCCCTTGATCAAATGATTTTGTAAAGGCACCGTTGTTCGTTCATCAGAATAAGTCTTGAAGCTTTGGAAAAACCTTGTGGGAAAAACCAAAGTATATCGATATACCAGGCAAAACTCCTTAAAAACCCTGTGGGAAAAATAAGGAGAAAACACCATGATATACAATCACCAATGTTATTAGACCCTTTGAGTAAACTCAAAGCCTTCGTCTAAAAACACCTTGACCCTAAGGTCAATATGCCTCAAATATCATCTTCCAAAAAACCCCGGTGGGGAAAACTGGATGATATAACATATACCTTTGTAGTGACATTGCCTCATCAAAAACTTTATGTGAGAAACCATAAAAGGAAAAAACTCACACAAAGAAAAGAGTACAATGTATCTTATGTCCTAATATTATCCGTCAAAAACCCCTGTGGGGAAAAGGATAATATGACATAATCTTGTGTTAATATTGCCTCATTAAAAACTTTTATATGAGAAACCCAATGGGAAAAACTCATACAAAGAAAAGAGTGCAATATGATATTTGCAACAAGTTATTAATCAGGGAGACTCTCCCCCTGATAACAAGTTACCAATCAGGGAGACGCTTCCCCTAATACTTGCAAACCTCAAACTAATTAATCAACTTCATACCAATGTTCTCAACACATCAGAAATGTGGAGTATGGTAGACTATGTGAATATCTCTGCGAGATTATCACAAGACTTAGTTTGCAAATATTCAAATGTCCATATTACCTATAGGATAGAACAATCTTAATGCAGAAGTATAACTTGTCTTATTTAAACAACACAAGTTGCATTACCTTTTCAAGATAATGACTTTTGATTCAATAGAATCAATATCACATAATCTCAGTATGTGACATATCATTCTGACTAGCTATACACATACATGTGAAGCCTTGTAAAAATACAATATCAGAATGATTGTTATGTAAAGCTTATTACAATGATCTGGAATTTGGGGATCCTGGAAATGACCAGAATCATTATATCCACGTAATCAGGGTCCTGGGTTATACCAAGACCACATGTGCTATTTGAAATATCAAGAGATATTCTTAACTTCAATCTACCAACATATGGTAGAATAGCGCTGCTATTTGGATAGCAAATCATTGCAAATAAATATCCGGTCGGGAACTTTTGCAAGATATATTAGCGCATAAATAGCACTGAGATAATGGTCAACTTGTCTCAATATCTCGTCTCAATCGCTATGGTATAAAACAATCTTCCTCCATCGTGAGGTAGAACAACTATAGGATATACCTTCATATCGGATTACTCAATATGATGTGGATATAGATAGCTTTAGTACAAATTCTGGAAGAAAATACTTGGATCTTAAACACAAAATGAAATTTTGGTTTAGACCGTATCTCCCATTTCAAACTCCGTCTTTAGATTACAACGTGCAATTTTGTTGGTGTTTCGACCCCGGGGGTATGACACCAACTAGTAATATGATCGCGTGCTCCCTTCCTGGATGGTGATGCAAGATGACACAAGGGTTTATCCTGGTTCGGGCAAAGAAGGCCCTACGTCCAGCGGGGGGATGAGGTTCTTGTATTACTTGCACCTAAGTGCTTGTACAGGGGCAATACAAGCTCAACGAGCGTGGACGAGAGTCCGAACTTGTGTATGTGTCGTGTAGACTCGTGTGCGTGAAGGGCCCTGGTGTCCTCTTTTATAGAACAAGAGGAGGCCAGGGTTACACAGGAGTGACATGTACAACGCCCAATACGGCGAAGGGTTGGAATTCTGTCTTGTCGAGGTCACTGGAGCCGGCGTGGGGGTTGTTGTTGAGGCGTCCTTGAAGCGTGGCTTCCATCCCGGGCGCGGACGTGGGGGCGTGGCGACGTGGAGGCCGTGCAGCGCCCATTCTGGCATGTACAGGACGTGGCAGGGTCCCTCCGGGCCTTGGGGTACCTGTCCTCCAAGAGCATGAAAGCAGTCAGGGCTCGAGGGGCGCAGGACTGGCCTCGAGGTGGTGCCTACGAGGGGCTCGAGCCTCCGCAGGTATGGGCAAGTCCCGGAAAACCCGGCCGTACAGCGGGAATCCAGGTCTCGAGATGTGACTCGAGTGTGCTACAGTGCAGGGTATGGCCTAACAGTGTTGTACTTGTGCCTTTTTGCTCATGCTTGTGGTGAAAACGAGGTTTGACTCTGGCCCCGGTTCACTGTGGCATATGTCGTGCACCAGAGGATG
Source organism: Coix lacryma-jobi var. lacryma-jobi (assembly GCA_009763385.1). Classification (NCBI taxonomy): domain Eukaryota; kingdom Viridiplantae; phylum Streptophyta; class Magnoliopsida; order Poales; family Poaceae; genus Coix; species Coix lacryma-jobi. The sequence continues at coordinate 18,939 of VDCT01000794.1, read as the reverse complement.
TGACCAGAGTAGGTGGACGCATTAAATGCGCAGTATGGGGCTGGTATCCGATGTCTGGCGTTGCTCGAGGGAGGTATGATGTGTCTCGAGGTATAGGTTACTGTGTTAGAGAGGCTTGAGGTCCCCACGTGGGGTCTCGAGGAACGGTGTACGGCTGTAGTGGGCTCGAGGCCTATGTGCCAGGGCTCGAGAGGTAGGCTACCATGAGGCGGTTGGTAAGGCTTTGGCGGGCCCGGGCTTCCTGGCGGTGGGCCGGCGTTGTAGGCCTCGAGGGGTTGGTTCTTTAGGGGGTTAGACTAGTCAGGTCTCTTATTAATTGGTGCTCTAGGTTTAATTTATTTGTTTTGCGTTGATTGGGGGTACCCCTTTTGTGGTCCCCCGACAGTAGCCCCCGAGCCCTTGTTCGAGTGATAGCACTCGAGCAGGGGCTCCCCACCGGGATCTCGAGGGTTAGCTAACTGGTTCTCGAGGGTTTGGTTATTTTGATTCCGTGGGTGTCGCGCGAGCGACACCCGCGGGTGTAGCCCCCGAGGCCACGGGGGAGTGGTTAGGACTCCCTCGTGGGCTTTTTTCACGAGTGTGAGCGTTAGTTACGTTTTTTAGGTTCGGGAGTGACGAGCCCCCGAGTTCTTTGACCCTCTTTCGTCGAGGGGTGCCAGGCTGAACCGACCGGCCGGCTCTTCGAGCTGTCCGGCACGCCAGTTGCCCTAGCTTGTCATCCCGCGAGTCCTTTCGATCGGATGCGAGGGGGGATGCCTCGTACTACCACGAGCGGGCGAGTATCGAGGTTCTCGGTGAGCTGGTAACGGGGGAATCCAAGTGAGACCTCATGCCCCGTTCGATAGGGTCGACTGAAGCCCGGAGGCGATCTCATAAAGCATGGGCGCTCGGTCTGCAGGAATGTCGGGTCCATTCGATAGGACCTGGTGGCTCGATGCCTCCCTCCGAGGGGATCTCACTGCATGTCGTGCGCCCTGCCTTGGATACACGTGAGGGGCCTCGAGGGCTTGGCCCTCGAGCGATGCTGCGAGTGGCGCCCCTTGGTGTCCCTGACTCGGGTGCTCGAAGCCGGCTGTCGAACCCTCTTCGAGGGCCAGCCTTCGCTGCCTCGAGACTTGGAAGGGCTGAGGCCCGTTTTTACCTTCTTGAAGTAGCCTCCGTCGTTTGGAATCCTTCTGCCCGTTGGGCGCGCCTTTTTAGGCGGAAACTGTCAGGGAGTGGAGATCGTGGCGCCAGGGCGACGGACATGAAGTCAGAGCGGCGGTCGTGGTGGGCCCTAGTAGTGGAGCGGAGGGGGAGTTTCCGCGTGTACCTGTCAACCGGCTCGAGACGTGGTTAGGTGGGCGCATTAAATGTGTGCGGTTACCTTTCCTCTGTCGTGGGAGATTCCGCCCGTTGGGGTTTTCTTTTATAAATATCGAGTGAGGGGTGAGGGACTCTTTTCTTTGCCTTTGCCTTCACAGCCCCCGCAGCCCCCACACGCTTTCTCCCCAAGCTAGCGATTGGTAATCTTCCCGGCCGTCCGTCCGCCGCTCAGATCCGCGCCATCGCCGCCATGGCCGCCCAGACCCAGGTGCTGCCGCCCGAAGACTGGCGCCCGATGAAGACGTCGCAGCCTGAGCTGGAGTCGCTGGTGGACCAGGGGTTTCTCCGCCGCAACCCGCGGGAGGGGCCCGCGTGGTGGATTCTCCCGTCGGCGGACCACCAGGAGCCGCACCCGCCGGAGGGGTATGTGGTGAGCTTCACGCGTTACCACCGCATGGGGCTTGGCGTTCCGCCAAGCCGCTTTATGCGGGGGCTGGCTCACCACTTCGAGGTGGAATTGCAGCACTTCTCCCCCAACTCAATCTCGCACGCCGCCATCTACGCCGCGGTGTGCGAGGGATACCTGAAGATCGAGCCTCATTGGGAGATGTTCGTCCACCTCTTCCGGGGCGAGCTCTTTCATAAGGCCGTGAAGCCGAGCGGGAGGAGGCTCGCGCGCGCGGGCTCCCTCACCATCACCGCGAGGACCGGTCCCTCGTCGGCCAACGTCCCCCGTTACTACCTCCACTACAAGCTTTCCTCCAACCAGGCGGGGTGGGACGACCACTGGTTCTACCTGCGGAACGAGGACGGGCTCCTTCCGCAGTACACCGGCAGGATCATCACCAAGCGCCCTGAGAAGTGGAATTGGGGCATTGTGGCGGACAGGCAGCGCCACCTGATGCCGCTGATGAATACGATGTGGTCGCTGGTGGAGGAGAAGGGACTAACCGTCCAGGCGGTCATTTGGGCGTTCCATCAGCGGAGGGTCCTTCCTCTGGCGGACCGCCCCCTTCTGATGTACGAGTTGGGGCCAAATGCCCCGCTCGAGGAGCTGAACAGGTCGAGGATGGCCGAGGAGAGGCTGCCTCGGAACGAGGGTGCCTCCCGGGTGACGGTCACGATCCACGGGCCGTTCCGCCCTGAGGAGACCAACCTGATCGCCATGGCACCCGACGCGGGGTGTCTCGACCCGGTAAGCCTTCTTCAAGCTAAGCTGTTTCGAGCCTCCCCTCCTTTCTCTTTCTTCGAACCTTGTTTACTCTCTTTGTGGTTTTTTCTCATCAAGTTTCTTTTTGCAGGGGGCGTTCACATGTCACGCGTCGAGGCCCCCGGTGAAGGAGGACGCCGCGGAAAGACAGGTGAGGCGCCTCTCTGCTCAGAAAGATAAGGAGAGTAAGGATGCAAAGAAGAAGAAAGAGAAAGAGAAGAACTTGCGTCGGGTGGACCGGGATCAGAGGCTTGCGAAGGCTCGTCGTAACCGGTAGCCTGGAGAGGAGTCCCCCGAGCTAAACTACACGAGCTAGGAGGAGGAGGATGACGATGAGGAGGAGAGCGATGATGAAGGGATGGATGCGCGTCTGAGGCGCGCGGGGGTCGTCGACATTAGGGCTGACTGCTCTTCTGTGCAGGAGAATATCCTGGAGATCCCCCCGGCGAAGGGATCGCGCGGGACGCAGCAGCGGAAGGCCACGCCAGGCCCCGCCTCGTCGGAGGCTCAGGGCACGTCGAGCTCCGTGCCGGACGTGCCCCCTGACGTGAAGAGGCCTCGAACTCGGGGCGCCATCGCCGCGGCGCAGAAGGAGGTCACGACCGCGTCGACCCAGGCGGAGGGTCTCGAGAAGGGCCGGACCTCGAGAAGCGGTCAACACGCCGAGAGGGACTCCGGGCCCGACCGCCGCAAGTCGTCGAAGACGACATCGAGCCCGCGGAAGAGCGGGCAACATGAGGGGGTGTCGAGCCCCCGCCACCATGACCGTCGAGGAAGGAGCTCCCGGTCGTCTCGTGATGGGAGTCGCGAGCGATCCCGGAGCCCATCGCCGCACCGTCGCCGGGAGAAGGAGGCAGACGCGGGGGGGGGGGGGGGGCGACCGCCGGCATATGATGTTGAGGCTCGAGCCCCCATCCATCAACACCTTGGAGAACCGTACGTCGACGATGACGGGGTCGACGACGAGGGGGTACGCCCCCGGATTTACGACATGGTCCGGATGGTCGTCACGGTCGAACGTGATCGGAGCATCAGACCAGTCAAGATACCGGGGGGCGTCGTGGCAGAGTGCAAAGACCTCCCTGCGCTCCTTCTTTCTCTCTCGAGCTGAGAGCCCGACGGCTGGGCCCCCGTAGATCATGAAGCAGTCGCGCACCGGGGGAAGTTGCCGTCCGCGTCCCCGTCGTCGTGTCGATTGTTGTCCTTGCCCTTAGGCGCGTCTTCCTTCTTGTCGCCGAGCTTGGAGTAGAAGCCTTTCATCATTCGGCAGTCCTTCAACTTGTGATTCGTGGGACCCTTGTGATAAGGGCAGGGGTCCTCGAGCATTTTGTCGAAGACAGCCCCGTCAGGGGGGCTTCGAGGCTTCTTATGCTCGAGGGTGCCCACGAGCACTTCTTCATCGTCGTCGTCATCGGCGTCGCGCTTCGCCTTCTGACCTTTGCCCATGTTCTTCTTCTTTTTGTTGTTGTTGTTGTGGTTCTTGTCGTTGTTGCCCTTGCTCGGGCCCTCCGGCATGGCCACCGCCTTGCCTTTGTCCTTGGAGCGGCCAAACAAGGCTCCCACTGCCTCGTCGCCTGAGGCAAAGCTGGTGACATGATCCATCAGATCCTCGACCGTCCTAGGACGGTAGCGCCCTAGCTCGTGGACTAGCTCTTGGCATGTCATGCCCGCGAGGAACGCTGAGATGACATCCTCATCAGGCACGTGGGGGAGCTCAAGGCGCTGCTTCGAGAATCGCCGAGCGAAGTCGCGGAGGGGCTCGTCCGTTGTCTGCCTGCAACGTCGTAGATCCCAGGGGTTGCCTGGGCGCACGCAAGTCCCCTTGAAATTCCCATCGAAGACCCTGACTAGGTCGGCCCAATCGTGGATCTGATCCGGCGGGAGCCCCTCGAGCCACCGACGGGCGGTGTCCGAGAGGTAGAGTGGGAGCTGGCGTATGATCATGCGGTCGTCGCTCTTCGCCCCGCCCAGTTGGCAGCCCAGATGGAAGTCGGAGAGCCATAACTTGGGCTCGACCTCCCCGTCATACTTCACGATGTTGGTCGGTGGTCGAAAGCGGTCGGGGAGGGTTGAGCTGCGGATGGCCCGGCTGAAGACCCTAGGGCCCGGGGGCTCGAGGGCTTGCCGGTCCTCGTCACTGTCGTAGCGCCTCCCTCGATGGGCACTATAGCCACGCTCCTCGGCCCCTTTGTCCTTGCGCCGGCGGTTGATGTTGTTGCGGGCGTCATTGGGGTCTCGAGGTGGCCGGTTGTCGACGATCTGCTCCCAGTCTGGCCTGGCTCGAGAGGCGTCCGGCTGGTGGACGGACGTCTCACGCTCGTTGCGGGGCGTGTCTGCTGGCTTCCCCGAGGCCGCTCCGTGTCGGCGCGAGGCTGAGCTCTCGGCCTGCTGCAGAGCGGCTGTCTCGAGGAGGTTCTTCATTTCTGAACGCATCTTGGCCCCTAGTGGTTTCGGTGATTGGATGAAACACAAGATTACTGTGACTAACGTGTGTTTTGCAGAAACAGAGATGAGTTAGGTCACGGTAACGGCGACGATACGGGCATATGGAGTTCATGTCCCCTGGCGATGGAAATCGTTTCGGTTTTCAAAGGACGGACGACGAAGACGGTGGTAGGCTAGGCTAAGTGTCGCATGGTGTTGAAGGACACTTAGGTAGTCTTAGGTCTTTGTTTTTTCCTTTGGCCGTACTATAAAGAGGGGTGTGAATCAGTAGCTTGACCTAGATGAGTCTATTGAGGTAGGTGTGGTGCACACTTGTTATTTCATAGCCCTAGGTAGCTCAGAGAGATGCCTTATGTCGAGAGGAACAAAAGTCGTTAAGACCGCGTCGCGATCCGAGTTGATCTTGCCCTTGGTATGGGCATCGGATGTTGGATCAGTGGGCATCGGAGGCTCCGATGCCCACACCGACCTAGGGTTTGGTCTGGTGCGTGGCATCGGAGGCTCCGATGGTACCACATCGGATCGTCCGGTGTCACTGTTCACTTGGGAGTGAACTGTGAAGGGCATCGGACGCCGGCATCGGACGCTGAGGGCCAGCGTCCGATGGCCATGCAGAGAGGTTCCAGAGAGGTCTTTTCGGCATCGGACGCGTCCGATGCAGGGGCATCGGACGCTCCCCAGCGTCCGATGCTCCATAAACATGTCTGATAAGAAGGTACAGTAGACCGTTGGACGAGGTCATCGGAGCGTCCGATGCCTGGCATCGGCGCGTCCGATGCCCCCGCAAAATACCTGTCTTGTGCTGATTTTGGATGGCCGGGTTGAGGGGTATATATACTTCCTTGCCTCCATCCATTTGAGTGTTCTTGCCACTTCCATCAGCTGAGAAACACCTTGTGAGTGTAAGTGAGTGCAAGAGCCCTAGTGAGGTTAAGTGATTGCTAATTGTGAGAATTAGACACCTCCTAGTGAGAATTGAGTAGCAAGTGTGCATCCATCCATCTCTTTGGCCTTGTCTTGGTCAAGTGAGAGTTCTAGCTGGTTACTCTTGGTGATCGGCATCACCTAGACGGCTTGGTGGCGATCGGAGAGCTTGGTGATCATCCGGAGGCTTTGTGGATGACCCAAGCCAAGTTGTGACCGGTAGCGAGCGATTCACCGGGCCGGAGTGGCGAAGAATCAGCTCGTAGTGAGCACTTGATCCTTGCGCGGATCAAGGGGGAGCAATACCCTTGCGCGGGTGCTCCAACGAGGACTAGGGGGGTGTGCCGACACCTCGATACCTCGGCAAAAAGATCGTCGTGTCATCTCTACTCTCTTCTCTACGCATTTACCTTTGAGCAATTCAATTCCGCATTTACTTGTTGTTCTTTCATAAGTTGAATTGTCATGCTAGAGTAGAAATGGTTTAGCGATAGTCTTTTGTGCAATTGATTCTTGTCAAACCACCTCTAGGCTCTAAGGGGATAATTGGGGCTTGATAGGTTTTATTATCGCAAGAAGTTTTAGAAAAGCCCAATTCACCCCCCCCCCTCTTGGGCATCTTGATCCTTTCAATTGGTATCGGAGCCTCGTGCTCTCGATATAGGCTTAACCGCCTAGAGTTAAGATGTCCGGAGGTGATGGACCACCTCCCATGTTTGAGGGAGACGACTTTCCATATTGGAAAGTCCGTATGGAGTCGTATCTAGAAGCGGTTGATGTGAAATGCCGTGATGCCACCATAACCGGCTTTGCCAAGCCCAAGGAAGGCACAAGCCTTACTCCTAATGAGGAGGAAAATGATAAATGGAATGCAAAGGCCAAAAACATTCTTTTTAGAGGCATTTGCAAAGATGTGTTCAACCGTGTTCGGAACCACAAAAATGCCCATGATCTATGGGAAAACATTTGTGCGCTCCATGAGGGAACCAAGAGTGAGCGTGAGGAACGCTATCATTTAGTTATGCAAAAACTTCACTCTTTTGATATGCATGCTAATGAAAGTGCAAATGAAATGTACTCACGGTTGAATGTTCTTGTAGAAGAGCTAAATGGACTTGGCCTCACACAAATGCAACCATCCGATGTTGTGAGGAAGATTCTTTGTGTCCTTCCAATTGAGAAGTATGGACACATCGTGACGGTGCTACATCAAGGTGATCTTTTCACCGCTACACCAACTCAAATCTTGGGAAAGATCAATGCGCATGAGATGTACATGCACATCACACCAAGTGGTGGCTCTTCCACCGACAAGAAGAAGGACTTGGCCTTCAAAGCAAGCCATGACAAGAAGGGCAAGTCCAAGGCTATTGAGGTACATCATGAGAGCACAAGCGATGATGAAGATGATTCCAACATTGCTCTCATGGTGAGAAGGACCACCAAGATGTTGAAGAAGCTTCACAAGAATGGAGTCAACTTTGACTCAAGAAAGAAGGAGTTCTTCACAAGTAGCAAGAGGAGGCCAATCTCCGAAATGGATTGCTACAATTGCGGTGAGCTTGGCCATCTTGCCCATCAATGCACCAAGCCCAAGAAAGATAGCTACAAGAACAAGAACAAGAGCAAGAAGTATGACTCATCAAGCGAAGATGAGAAGAAGAATGACAAGTCATACAAGAAGAAAGATGGCAAGAAGAAGCAATACCACAAGAAAGGTGGGAAGGCTTACATTGTTGGTGATTGGCTCACCGACATTGACTCCTCCGGTGGCTCATCAAATGAAGATAGTGATGATGAGAAGGAGAAGGTGGCCGCTCTAGTCATTGGCTCCTCTACACCACCACCACCACCATCGCCATCATCATCTACACACCTATGCCTTATGGCCAAGGGTGACCGAAAGGTACAAAACGATGATGACTCTAGTGATAGTGATAGTGATGGTGAATTTGAGGCTCCCACTTATGATGAACTTGTAAAATTGCTAAATGACTACTCTAAAATCATAAGAAAGACTAGAGCTAAAAATGAGAAGCTTGTTAATGAAAATGAATCTCTTGTTGAAAAATGTGATCATGCTACTCATGCTAGTGATGAACTAAAAGATGAACTTGCTACTATGTCATCCACTATCAAGGAGCTCAAGTCCTCTAACAAGGAGCTCAAAGCTAAAAATGAAAAACTTGATAAGATGCATAGTGACCTTTCCACTAGTCATGCTTTGCTTAAGGAACAATATACTCAAGTGAAAGTAGATTATGATACTCTCACCATTGCTTATGATATGCTTTCACATGAGACACATGATGCTCCTAACCTTGTTGTTAAGTGTGACATAGCAACATCTTGTGAGGACTTGGTTAGTGAGCATGTTGAGCAAAGTGCTAGTGGCAAGGGCAAGAAAGTGGTTGAGGCCGATCACTATGATGACTATGTGAAGATCAAGAATGAGAATGCAAAGCTCAAGGTTGATCTAGAGAAGCTTACAATCACCAAGCAAGTTGTCATTCAAACTCATGATGATGACTATAGCATGACACTTGAGCTAGACATGCTAAAAGAAGAGAACAAGAGATTGAAGATGGAGAGGGACTACAAAATGACACCATCTCAATTGGAACTCCAACAAGAGAATGACAAGCTCAAGAAGGAGAAAGAGCACCTTACCACTGGTTTGAGGAACTTCACCAAGGGTCAATGCCTTCAAAGTGAGCTTCTCATGAACACCGTCATGAAGACCAATAGAAATGGCATTGGCTTTCTTGAAGAGAAGATGAAGCAACGCAAGAGCATCACAAAGCCAAAGAAGAAGAAGATTGGGAGATGCTATGAGTGTGGAAAGGAAGGACACTTTGCTCATGCTTGTGAGGAGCCAAAGCCCACACCTTTGCCCAAGCATGCTAGACCCTTTGCTTTCAATGCTCACTACATGCTTAGACAAGATTCTAGTGGAAAAGTGAAAGTAATGTTTATGGGGCCACCTAACAAGAATAGACCAAGGCAAATTTGGGTTGCTAAGTCACTAGTTGAGAAAGTTAAGGGACCGCAACAAGTTTGGGTCCCGAAAGCTCAAGCTTGATTTCTTGTGTGTGTAGGTGAACTACAAGACCGGTGGATCACATTGGGTAATTGATAGTGGTTGCACTCAACATATGACCGGCGATCCCCGGATGTTCACCTCACTAGAAGAGAATGTCGATGACCAAGAAAAGATAACATTTGGTGACAATTCAAAGGGTAATGTCAAAGGATTGGGCAAAGTGGCTATATCAAATGATCATACCATCTCCAATGTGCTATTAGTTGCATCTTTGAGCTTCAACTTGCTATCCGTTGGGCAACTATGTGATCTTGGCTTTCAATGTTTGTTCACCGACAAGGAAGTGGTTGTAACCAAGAAAGATGATACACAAGTGATATTCAAAGGCTTTAGATACAACAATAACTATCTAGTTGATTTCACCTCCGAAGATGCCAACTTGAAGACATGCTTGTTCACTAAGCAATCACTTGGTTGGCTATGGCATAGAAGATTAGCACATGTTGGAATGAACACTCTCAACAAGCTATTGAAGAAGGATTTGGTTAGGGGCTTGAAGAATGTCAAATTTGAGAAGGACAAATTGTGTAGTGCATGTCAAGCCAGCAAGCAAGTTGCGAATACACATCCAACCAAAGCCTTTGTGTCAACATCAAGAGAGTTGGAGCTACTTCATATGGATTTATTTGGACCAACAACATATGCAAGCTTGGGAGGAAATCTCTATTGCCTAGTAATTGTTGATGACTTCTCTAGATACACTTGGGTATTCTTTCTTCATGATAAATCCGAAGCAACCCCTTCCTTCAAGAAGTTTGCCAAGAGAGCTCAAAATGAATTTGATGAGAAGATCAAAAAGATTAGAAGTGACAACGGAAAGGAGTTTGACAACACCCATATTGAGGAATATTGTGATGAAGTTGGGATCAAGCATGAAGTGTCCGCAACCTACACACCACAACAAAATGGGGTAGTTGAGAGGAAGAACCGGACTCTAATCACCCTAGCAAGGACAATGCTAGACGAGTACTCTACACCGGAGAGATTTTGGGCGGAAGCAATCAACACTGCTTGCTATGCATCAAACCGATTGTTCCCCCATCGTCTACTTGGCAAGACCCCCTATGAGCTACTCAACAACAAGAAGCCGGATGTATCCTTCTTTAGAGTGTTTGGGTGCAAATGCTACATCTACAAGAAGCGCCAACACCTAGGGAAGTTTCAACGTCGATGTGATATTGGTTTTCTTGTTGGTTACTCATTGAAGTCCAAAGCATATCGAGTATTCAACCAGGCCACCGGGATGGTAGAAGAAACATATGATGTGGAATTCGATGAATCTAATGGCTCTCAAGGAGAGCATGAGAATCTTGATGATGTAGGTGATGAACCATTGAGGGAAGCAATGAAGAACATGCCGGTTGGAGCCATCAAGCCTAAAGATGATGATGATGATGTGCAAGTCATTGACAAGCCATCCTCATCCAATGTACCACTTGATGATGACAAAGATGGAAGGGATCCAAATGAAGATACTCATGTCTCACATGATCAAATGGTGGTACAAGCTCAAGATGTTGGTGCTCCACAAGCGGCCCCTCAAGTGGTTGATCGAAGGACTACTCCTCTACTACAAGCTCATCCTCAAGATCTCATCATAGGGAGTCCGACAAGGGGTGTAATGACACGCTCTCAAAAACTTGCTTTATTTATGGAACATCACTCCTTTGTTTCTCTTGTTGAGCCTACCATTGTAGATGAAGCTCTAGGTGATCCGGATTGGGTGAATGCCATGCATGAAGAATTAAACAACTTCACCCGCAACCAAGTTTGGACACTTGAAGAGCGACCAAAAGGCGCAAGAGTCATTGGAACAAAATGAGTGTTTAGGAACAAGCAAGATGATCAAGGCACGGTTGTTAGAAACAAGGCAAGGCTAGTGGCAAAGGGGTTCTCTCAAGTTGAAGGCTTGGATTTTGGAGAGACCTTTGCACCGGTTGCAAGACTCGAAGCCATTCGTATCCTCCTTGCATATGCATCACATCATGACATTAAATTATATCAAATGGATGTGAAAAGTGCATTTTTAAATGGCTTCATAAATGAACTAGTCTATGTTGATCAACCTCCCGGGTTTGAAGACCCTAGATATCCTAATCATGTTTATAGGTTGTCCAAGGCGCTATATGGGCTCAAGCAAGCCCCTAGAGCGTGGTACGAGCGCCTCCGGGACTTTCTCATTGAGAAGGGCTTCACCATTGGGAAGGTTGACACCACACTATTCACCAAGAAGCTTGATGGAGAGATCTTCATTTGTCAAGTCTACGTCGATGATATCATCTTCGGGTCAACAAATGAAGCCTATTGCAAGGAATTTGGTGATTTGATGTCGAAGGAGTTCGAGATGTCTATGATTGGCGAGCTCACATTCTTCCTAGGCTTTCAAGTCAAGCAATTGAAGGAGGGGACTTTTATATCTCAAGAGAAGTACACAAAAGACCTCCTCAAGCGCTTCAACATGGATGATTGCAAGCCTATCAAGACTCCAATGCCAACCAACGGACACCTCGACCTAGATGTGGGAGGTAACCCGGTTGATCAAACTCTCTACCGTTTTATGATTGGTAGTTTGTTATATTTGACCGCATCTAGGCCTGACATCATGTTTAGTGTTTGCATGTGTGCTCGTTTTCAAGCCGATCCTAGGGAATCACATCTCATAGCAGTGAAGAGAATCCTTAGGTACCTAAAGCACACCCCAAGCTTTGGTCTTTGGTATCCCAAAGGAGCTAACTTCCAACTCGTTGGGTATTCCGATTCGGATTACGCGGGTTGCAAAGTAGATAGAAAAAGCACATCCGGAGGGTGCCATTTGCTTGGGAGATCACTAGTGTCTTGGAGTTCAAAGAAGCAAAATAGTGTGGCCTTGTCTACCGCCGAGGCGGAATACATAGCCGCGGGTGCTTGTTGTGCACAAATCCTTTACATGAAACAAACCCTTTTAGACTATGGTGTAGTTCTAGAAAGGGTACCTTTGTTGTGTGATAATGAGAGCGCGGTTAAGCTTGCTAACAACCCAGTTCAACACTCTCGCACAAAGCACATAGATATTCGCCATCACTTTCTTAGGGATCATGTTTCCAAGAAAGATATATCCTTAGAGGGAGTTAGAACCGAAGATCAATTGGCGGATATCTTCACAAAACCCCTAGATGAGAACACCCTTTGTAGATTGCGAAGTGAGCTTAATGTGCTTGATCTAAGTAACTTTGTCAAAAGGTGAAAGAGGTTGTCTCTGCATTACATTGTAATATATGCCATGTTTAAATTATGCTATGCACATAGGCTTGTCAGACGTGGTTAAGATAACCGCCCTAAAAAGCGTGTGAAGAAGCTTACCCATGAGCAAACTTGACAAGCAACCTAGATTCAAATTTCCGTATAGCATTGCATATGCATGTTTGTTGCTTTGTCATTTCTTTTTGGTTAGGTTTTGAGCAACCGCTGTGTTCGTCCACCGCTAGGGGGAGCATTTGAGGCTCCTTATGGTTGAGACCCCCAGTTTTGGTGGCCACATGTTGTCTCCTCGGGATTTATTGCCTATTTTACCTAAAAATGATATATAGCCTATGGCAAAATATTTATAAAATAGAGGTTTTTTGCGAGGATGCTCATACTAGGTTCCAACTAGTGTTTATTTGCCTCTTATTTGAGTTGGAACTTGGTTGGGAGAGGGAGCCGCAACAGAGATCTTCAAAAATGCTCAAATAGAGCATCGGATGCAGCATCGGACGCTGCATCGGACGCTAGTTCAGCATCCGATGCCTGTACTGTAGGCAGCCCCGGCTGAAACAGTGAACTGCCCGCGTCCGATGTGCTTTCAACGGAGCCTCCGATGAACCATCGGAAGCTGCTTAGCATCCGATGGTCAGGCACCGGACGCATCCGATGCGTTTTCGGCGTTTCTGGAGCTCTCTGGTTAGGCATCGGCGCGTCCGATGTGTTTTCATCGGCGCGTCCGATGCTCCTTTAGCGGCGCAAATAGGCTCTTCTACTGACGGTTTGGTCCCACACGTCATATCCATCGTCTTCTTCCTCTTTCGCTCAATCACCCGAGCCCGTGCCCTATCCTCCACCGAGCGCCCTCGCCGTGCCCCCTCGCCGCCGGCTGCTCGACCTCCGCCGCGTCGCCGTGCTTCACCACGACAGCCGCCGGCCGCCGCCTACCACTCGCTCCAGCTCTCGCACGCGCTCCTGTCCGCACTCCACCAGAGCACCACTTCGCCGGAACTCTCTCAAGCTCGCCGGCGTCCACGCCTCCTTCGCCGGAGATTGTCTCCCTCGCGTCTCCTCCCCACTCCGGCGATCTTCTCAGCCGGCTCCCAACCAGTGAGCACCTCCCCACCCTACTTCTATCCCATGTCCGTAAGGTGCTCGATGAATTGCCGACATGCCTGTTCTATCACTTTGTGACCTCGTTTCATCTCCAATCTTGTGCAGTCCCTGTTGGTGTCACGTGTGGGTGCCCTACCGTCATTCCTCATCTCTTGCTCAGGGTCATTTCGTCGCTCGACAGGTAGCAAAGCCAATTCCCTTCTTATCTCCTCTGAGTTGCTTCTTTAGGGCCTTCTTCTCCCTAGCCTATATGTGTGCTTATATATCCTCCCTCCTCTCGCAGCGAGTCAGTGGTTTGAAGCTTGACAGTTGGGCAGTGTCAGTTAACCCGGGGCCAAGCCCGCAGGTAAGGATCGAGGCCAAGCCTCGCGAGTGACAGCGACAGAGTTTCTCCGTGTCAGGGGGAGTTTGAGTCAGTGGTTTGCTTCTCAGCTGGTTGTTAGTGCTTCTCAGCGTCAGTTGCTCTTTCAAAGGCAGTCCCAGGTTCCTGTTCTTGTCAGCTATGCCACGCTGCAAGAACGTCGGTGGTGGCCCTGGAGACTCTCCTCCCCGTCGTCCCCCTTCCGGTCAGCGGCCTGGGAAGGGGAAGCTTATCGTGCGCCGGAAGCGCACTCGTCAGGAGCGAGAGGCAGCTCAGGCTCAGGCAGTGGCAGACGCCGCCGAGCGTGCAGAGCGCGGTGGCAGTGCGGGCGGACTTAGGATTGAGGATCAGCTGTCCCCCGAGCAGCGCAGAGCGATCGAGGAGGTTGAGCGTCGCCACGGTTCGCCGACTGGCACGCTCATGGCTGCCGGTCGTCGGACGACGTTCACCTCGCCCGGCGTTGAGCCCGAGAGCTCCGGGCAGGGCCAGGCAGAGGCCGAGGCCGCAGAGGCACCTGAGGCAGAGGCTCCAGAGGCAGAGGCAGAGGAGGAGGTTCCTGAGGAGGTTCCACGACGTCGGTCGACCCGTCGCAGGACTGCGGTGCCACCCCGGCCCGACGTCCCTCTGCGGGGAGCCCGTCCTCCGTCGCGGCGTGCACCTCCGCCGATACCGCGACTAGACCTCAGGGGCGCCACTTGCTCACAGATCCAGACCCTTCGACTTGTGCCAGTGGAGCAGTGGTTTCCCAGGGAGCGACAGGAGCAGGCTGGTCCGTCCTTCTATACAGTGTTGCAAGAGGACTTCTACCAGGGATACAGGAACGCTGGGATCTCTTTGCGGCCCCAGCGTGTTTGCTCACTTGAGGCAGTTGTAGGCGCAGCCGGAGAGCAGATTCACCCCTCACTCACCTACCTACCTGGTCTGGCAGACCTACTGGGGCGGTTTGGTTCCTATATTGAGGACTGGGTATTTCAGTTTTACGCTTCGCTGTGGGTGCACCCCGACCGAGAGACTATTGAGTTTGCACTGGAGGGGGACCACTACAGACTGTTCTCGTCCGAGATCCGGGATTGGTTTGGATTGACACGATCACAGACCCGGATCCATGACTTGTGTTACGACCGGACAGAGCCACCCCGTCGCCCTCACGGTGGCGCCCAGCCTTCGACCGATTTGGTTCGTCCATGCTTCACAGAACCGTTCGGTGAGGGTTCGAGCCGCACTCCGAGGGATCTCACCCCTACGGCTCGGATCCTCAACGCGATCCTACGGCGGACTTTACTTCCTCGGGTCGGCTTCGGAGAGGGACTTTCACGGCTGCAGCTATGGCTTCTTGCATATATGGTCAGGCAGCAGGAGTTCGACGTCTGGGACGTCATCTTGTGTGAGATAGAGGACACAGTGGCAGAGGGCATTAAGGCCCGCGGGCAGCTACCGTACACGCACTGGATCTCCTACATTCTTTGGAAGGTAGCTGCCACTACAGGTACTCGCCTCAGTCAGTCCCTCACCGGGTCAGCGACCGTCTTCCCCGAGTATAACATGAGCCAGTTGTTGGGATACGGTCGGGACCGCAGACAGCCAGAGCAGCAGGCATAGACTAGCACACGTCAGAGACCTGAGGTGCCAGAGTCAGCTCAACAGCAGGACGAGGCCGTTCAGGCGCTCGCGGAGCAGGATCTTGCCGATCTCGAGGGAGGTGACCCCCACGTGGCCTCGGATCCCACAGACAGCTCAGATGAGGACTACCAGCTCCCGCCTCGCTACCAGCCGCGTGCACATGACCACCAGGCAGGGTCCAGCGGTACTGCTTCCTCCGATCCCGCGCTCCTTGCTATTCTAGCCCGGATGGAGGAGCAGCAGAGGACTGTCACTCAGGACGTCCAGAGGCTTGCCCAGGAGCAGCAGCGGTTAGCCCAGCAGCAGGCCCTCGCTCAGCAGCAGGCACAGGAGCGGTCTGATGCTCTTCAGCGCCAGATGATGGCTCTACAGCAGCAGACCTTGAGCTTCATGGAGAGGCTGGCGAGTGGACCTCCCCAGTGGCAATGGCAGCAGCCTCCCCCACAGCAGCAGCTTCAGTGGCAGCCACCTGTCCTTCCTCAGCCGCAGTTTGGTCAGCAGCAGCAGCAGCTTTCGGGCCCCAGCTCCTCGCAGTTCACGAGTTTTACTACTCCAGGCGGGGCCCCGCTCTTCAGTCCGCTACGGACAGGGTTCACTCCCAGGCCGACAGAGTTGCTCTTCGCTACGACGACCTCTGTCACTCGAGACCTGTCGGCCACGTTCAGCGAGCTCACCGGATTTCCCACTCCAGATCTTCCGATTCCGGTTCAGACGTCGACGGCTCCTGTGACCTCCACCACAAAGACTCTTCCGAGCTCAGTCGTGTCTTCAGAGCAGACAGAGCCAGTCTAGTCTGAGACGACCACGTCCGTGCAGCCTGAGTTGTCAGCTATCCCAGAGCTTCCGCACTCCGAGCCTCAGGCTGACACGCCTACACAGACTGAGACTGCGCCAGAGACAGCGTGAGAGCAGATCGAGCAGACAGAGCAGTCAGTGCCAGACCCGTCCCAGACCGCTTCTCCACAGCGTCCAGCTACAGAGGGTCAGCAGGCTCCCGGCGACTCGTCCTCCGACTCCGAGGCCCTACTTTAGCAGTTTGAGTTCACGCAGAGGACTCCGGAGACGGCACCTGACTCGTCTGCACCACCTCCGCCCTCCGACGCTTAGTTTGGCGTTTGATGCCAAAGGGGGAGAGTGGCCGAGTATAGCGATAGGGGGAGTGTTGTGAGAGGGCTTTGTGTCTTTTGATGTGTTATATTCACATACGCTCTTTACTTATCGCATCTTTTATGCATATTTATGTTATATACTTATGCTATGGATCTCATGACATGTTTGTGCTCACTATGATTTTATATATGACATGTCATTTCGCTTCGCTCTTTACTTGTGCTCAATTCTCACTTGTTTATGTATATGAGCTCTTTACTCCTGCACTTGCTATTCACTCTAACTTGTTGAGTGCAGGATGATGGCATGACATGTTTTGAACTTGCCCCTAATCATTTTCTCTTATTTATTGCAAGTTCATACATGTCATGATTTAAAAACCTCTTCTCTCTATACTCGATCTCATGTTGTCATCAATCACCAAAAAGGGGGAGATTGAACGCATCTTGGCCCCTAGTGGTTTCGGTGATTGGATGAAACACAAGATTACTGTGACTAACGTGTGTTTTGCAGAAACAGAGATGAGTTAGGTCACGGTAACGGCGACGATACGGGCATATGGAGTTCATGTCCCCTGGCGATGGAAATCGTTTCGGTTTTCAAAGGACGGACGACGAAGACGGTGGTAGGCTAGGCTAAGTGTCGCATGGTGTTGAAGGACACTTAGGTAGTCTTAGGTCTTTGTTTTTTCCTTTGGCCGTACTATAAAGAGGGGTGTGAATCAGTAGCTTGACCTAGATGAGTCTATTGAGGTAGGTGTGGTGCACACTTGTTATTTCATAGCCCTAGGTAGCTCAGAGAGATGCCTTATGTCGAGAGGAACAAAAGTCGTTAAGACCGCGTCGCGATCCGAGTTGATCTTGCCCTTTGTATGGGCATCGGATGCTGGATCAGTGGGCATCGGAGGCTCCGATGCCCACACCGACCTAGGGTTTGGTCTGGTGCGTGGCATCGGAGGCTCCGATGGTACCACATCGGATCATCCGGTGTCACTGTTCACTTGGGAGTGAACTGTGCAGGGCATCGGACGCCGACATCGGACGCTGAGGGCCAGCGTCCGATGGCCATGCAGAGAGGTTCCAGAGAGGTCTTTTCGGCATCGGACGCGTCCGATGCAGGGGCATCGGACGCTCCCCAGCGTCCGATGCTCCATAAACATGTCTGACAAGAAGGTACAGTAGACCGTTGGATGAGGTCATCGGAGCGTCCGATGCCTGGCATCGGCGCTTCCGATGCCCCCGCAAAATACCTGTCTTGTGCTGATTTTGGATGGCCGGGTTGAGGGGTATATATACTTCCTTGCCTCCATCCATTAGAGTGTTCTTGCCACTTCCATCAGTTGAGAAACACCTTGTGAGTGTAAGTGAGTGCAAGAGCCCTAGTGAGGTTAAGTGATTGCTAATTGTGAGAATTAGACACCTCCTAGTGAGAATTGAGTAGCAAGGGTGCATCCATCCATCTCTTTGGCTTGTCTTGGTTAAGTGAGAGTTCTAGCTGGTTACTCTTGGTGATCGGCATCACCTAGACGGCTTGGTGGCGATCGGAGAGCTTGGTGATCATCCGGAGGCTTTGTGGATGACCCAAGCCAAGTTGTGACCGGTAGCGAGCGATTCACCGGGCCGGAGTGGCGAAGAATCAGCTCGTAGTGAGCACTTGATCCTTGCACGGATCAAGGGGGAGCAATACCCTTGCGCGGGTGCTCCAACGAGGACTAGGGGGGTGTGCCGACACCTCGATACCTCGGCAAAAAGATCGTCGTGTCATCTCTACTCTCTTCTCTACGCATTTACCTTTGAGCAATTCAATTCCGCATTTACTTGTTGTTCTTTCATAAGTTGAATTGTCATGCTAGAGTAGAAATGGTTTAGCGATAGTCTTTTGTGCGGTTGATTCTAGTCAAACACACTTCTAGGCACTAGGGGGTTAATTGGGCTTGATAGGTTTTAATTCTTGCAAAAGTTTTAGAAAAGCCCAATTCACCCCCCTCTTGGGCATCTTGATCCTTTCCGCAGAGATAACTCTTGTCGAATACGAGTGATCTGCTCCATGACTTTCACATCAAAGCCCTGCACAGAGAAATTGATAAAGTATCGGATGAGACTACAACATACGAAGAGGACTCCAAAGGAATTACCCAACAATTGACAAAAGCGCCATGGCAGGTGCCATCACGTCCTGCTCAGCTCCTTCAGCCGGGTAAGATCCTGGTTGTAGCCACGACGTCAAGTGTTATTCCTTGGGCGCGAGGAATGGGAGCACTTTCGGACTCTTCCTGCGGACGAGCTGAGGCTTCAGCATGATCACGGCCAATACCATCTCCGAGTGAGGCTCGTCTGCTGCCGAGTGCGAAAAAACCACTCGGTCATCACTCGGTCCAACTCCAATTGAGCAGGAGAGCGGAAGATGGAGTACGGAACACCAACCTGAGGCAAGGGAAGAATGTCTGCTTCAGGTGCTGCATCCACTGGGTTCTGGGGGAGAAGAGCCGGGCAGAGGATCTACCTGGCTAAAGATTGGAGGGACGCT